>OMLC01035433.1:0-11085 GCA_900302585.1 Regalecus glesne
CGGGCCATTTTTGGTAAGCAGAACTGGCGCTGCAGGATGAACTGAACGCCGGGTTAAGGCGCCCGATGCCAACGCTCATCAGACAACGTAGAGTGAGTCCCCGTTTCTCGCTCCCCTGCACGTTTCCCTTACATTGCAGTTTCTGCAGGATTATGAGGAGACTTGAGTTTCGGAGACAGAGCCTAGCCTGTACCCTGATTCTCTCTGTCTATCTGTCACCTCCACCCCTGATCGATTGGCTAAATTGACCTGCCTCAGGAGGGTCCCCGCCTGCTGGCTTGGCATCCATGTTTGGGCAGATGGTTCATCCACCCTGGGGGTTCTTTTCTTTGCTCGGAACCTCTCTCTCTCTCTCTCTTTCTCTCTCAAGGTCCCCGTGAGGGGAGGGTGTGGGCATGGGCAATTCTCGTGCGTTCTAACGTCTCCGTCCAGTGTGGCGTGGCTCAGCAGCACCGTCAGTCCCAGTTGTCCTACCACGGTTCCCACCGTGAGATCTGCCAGACCTGTCCAAGGGCCCGGCTGGTCCCTTGTGGTGGTCGTCAGATGACCCCTGAGTTTTCTCAAAAGCTTGAGCCATGAGCAAGCCCTTGACGTCCCTACCGGTGAAGAAAGACCTCCCAAAGACTCCCCAGGGAGGCTACACCTAGTCTGTATGTTTAACCTAAGATACACAAATAGGATGTTTCTTTGTGACCCATCGTATGTATGATCAACTCCGTCACATACAATATCTCCAAGGTTCTCACATCTGTACTCAACCTGTACAGGCAGAAATAACCCTCATGTTCAGAACATGATGGACTTCTACAAAGTGAGGGACACCAACAGTGGGGGTGATGAAACAAAAGTCTATTTTGATGTAAAGTCTCTCTCCACCTCTGTTCCTGTTGATGAGGCAGCAGAGGTGGCCTGTAAGACATTACAGGTTGACAGCACCTTCATCAATAACCCTTAACACTGATCAAGTGTGTCTTCTCCTGGAACTGTATCTCCAATCCAAATGCTTTACATACAGAGGGCAGTACTACAGGCAGAAGCATGGGTGGGACATGGGCTCCCCAGTTTCACCTATAGTGCCCAACTTGTATATGGAGGAAGGCTCTGACATCCTATTCAGGGACACCTCTTAGTCATTGGTTCACATTTGTGGAAGACACCTGGTTTTAAATTAAAACAGGGCAATAGAGTGTATGCTGTTGAATGCTTGGAGGATTGCAGTGACTTGAACATCGGGGAAAATAAAAATAATATTGGCCAAGAGGATGACACAACACAGGAGAGTGAACACATCAGGCCGGAACTCTACGGGTTGCACCCATCTACAGGCTAGTGGTTGTGATGGCAAATATTCCCCACTCGTCTGTGAATAGTAGTCATTACCACTGAACGTGCAGTCAATTACCAACTTGCATATGAACCCAGCCTTTTGTACCTGTATTGATTATAAGGGCGGAGATGCTGCAATCAGCTCAGACTGAATAAACTTCTCATCCAGTTGCACCAAATCACCTTTTTTTGTGAAAAAATAGATGGTGTTTCTCCACAGGTAGCCAATGAAAGCACCCATATATTAAGTTGTGTAAACGGGATCCTGAAAAATCCAAACGTTTGGCTTGTGTTGTATTTTGTACCCAGTAAACAGTAATTGGAAATCAATTATCATTGTCCTTTCTGAATGGAGTCGTAATGTTTTGCCTTTTCGTTGCCTGAAATTGTGTTGTCATTTACAACCCTCATCTGTATGGTTCGCCAGTGCCTGCTGAACAACAAAAGCTGAGGATCTGTTGCAGAAGTCAAGTGTAGAAGTGAAAAAGATTAGCTTTGTTTTTTGGTTTTTTTGGGGGGGGGTTGGACACAGAGAAATGAGTTTTGCACAAAGGGATGGAACACCATGTGTGATATCTCAGTGGACAGAAAGCTGTTTAGGATGTCTGGTATGGATTTACAATTAAAGGGAGTGAATATAAGTTAAATCTGATGAGTAATGAGTAATGTAACACAAGCGACACTGTTTTTTACCCCAAGATATTTTTACCATACGTTTACCGTTATTTGATAGTGGAACATGGGAGAGAGGGATAGGACATACAACAAATGTCACCAACTGGAATCAAATCAGTGATGGTTGTGTTCATGTCATATGAGCTGTAGCCAGTGTACTGTGGAGGCACCGCATGAGCATCTCTTGTAAGGTGAAGTGTTTGGTGGAGTTGATGTGGGTTTTGTGCAACTGATAAATCCTTTACATCACTTTCATTAAATTCATAATTTCGTACTATCTAATATTGGATATTTGTGATATATGGTTACTAAGGATGACTGTTGGGGGTTGAACTAGGGTAATCTGAATGTTTTCTTAACAATAGGGAGAATTTTCATATATATATATAGTTAACTTATACAGTACCTATATCTTTCAGGTATACGTGATACAAGATGGAATATGTTTTCTTCTTGTATCAATGCTTTTGTATGTTTTATTTATATTGAGTACACCTGATCTCATAGCATAAACCAGAGTGAGTGTACCAAAACCTTTGCACAACAAAGGGAACTTTGACATGGTTACAGTGTTTTAAGAGTAATGCTCATTCTCTCAACTATGTGTTAATTTATTACCAGAAAATAAAAAGACAGGTAGATTTTATTTATTGCTTAACAGCCAAATGCTGAATCAAGTAAAACCAATGTGAATGGTGATAATTTTCTCAGCATAGCATGAGCCACAGTGGCTCAGTGGGTAGAGTGTCGGCCTTGGAATCAGGCATTGTGAGTTCGTATCCCACCCTGTGATTCTGCAAATGTGATGTATTCATTGCAAAGTGCTCTGAGTGGTCATCAGACTAGAAAAGTGCCATATAAGAACATTAACATGAGAAAAATATATGAGAAAATCTCACCCATTATAATGCTGGCATTTTGAGAATTGTTTGTTGGAAAATACTGGAATTTAAATAAATGTCAAGTTTATAAACGGGTCAAACCAATGACTTTGTTAAAAAAAAATTAGCCCAGAGTTCAAGTCTTATTTGTGGCAGCTTTAATTTTATTTATTTTTTGGGGCAAAATAAACATATCAAAGGTGCACATTTGTGAGTTTTAATGAAAAAACTTAGCCCTTTAAAATACATGACTTGACTGTTGATGCATGATTCCACTCAAATTCAAAATGGTCATATGAAGTCAGCAGAACTTTTTATGAAATGTAAATAAGAATCAACTTCCATCCATTTCTGATCATTTTTGAACACATCTAGAAAAAAAAAAGGATTTTTGCCTTACTTCATATCACTGATCTTTCCCAATCCATTAGTTTTGCGGAATCTTCGGACTATAAAAAAGTGAATATTTTGCAGTGCTAGGTATTTGATACACCTAGCAACCATTTAAAATTCCATGTGACATCCCCGCCTACACCGTGTGCTACCTTGCCTCTCCTCATCAAAATCTCCCAGATGTGCTGCTCCCTAAGTGGGAAAATTAACTCCTCTTAAAGACTTAAATTACTTATCACTAATAATCTGCTCACTATGTAAAGCATCAATATCTTCCATACATCACTGGTAGAGTTGTGATTAGGAGTGGTGCAATGTAAGAAGTATGGTCATTAACTGGCTTAAGAGTATTGGGTCCAACACAGAGGGAGATATTTTTCTTAAAAAGGCCTTTCCAAATAAGCCTCCAACTCAAAAGAGTAAGCACATAACATACCACTCTGCACTGCAGGATAGTTAGCAACTGGTAAAAAGCACGATGTTATGGTGTATTTTCCTTTTTCCAGCGTGAGCCATTTTATTCCAGCTTTCTTGCAACCATATAACAACACTCAAGCCTTATTTTCTTCCTCTCTTTCCTAAAAGTAACATGAAACAAACCAGGGAGCAAGCAATTTTATTGTTCAGTGGTATCTTTAATTGTGATGAAAAAGGATTATGTAGATTTTTCTAAGCCTCTCTGACAAGACATATTTCAAAGTGAATAGGCCATAGAACAGGAATATGTGTCACTGGTGGGGGCTTAGTGGAACGTCTTCTCAATAATAGGGTAATCCTTGTGTCTAGGGATCCCTTATTTGCCCTCTCTGCCAAGAGACATTGTACGCTGGTCTCCCATTTTAGCCCATGGTCTCTGCAAAGACAATGGTAAGAATTAACATTGTGGCAGCTGGAGTCGGTTGCAGCTGAGGTATTATTATTGATGATGTTGTTATTACATCCACCAGTAATGGCACTTGGAGCAGCATTGTTCACCAGTAATCAAATTAACCATTTACAAACCTTAACCTCCAGCAGCAAGCCAACAACCAAGACGGTGTTAATGATGGAAATGCAAACATTTCGTTGTCCTTTGGTGATGAAACCCTTGTAAAGTTGATTGAAACTGTCTTCTTTAGAAAAAGTAAAAAGGAATTGGGGGATCATTTTCCCTTCAAATCTATCAAATTCAAATGAACATTATACAAACAGGCTTTAAGTCATGGTAAAACATTGCTGACCTTGGCATTAACACAAATATTGTATGAGCCATGTAGCTCTGTCATCATTGGTGGAAATATTCTTTGGACTTGGTCATCTATGATATATCTGCTGTGGTAATATCACAGGGATGTCAAATGAAACAAGGTGCAGTGGACACAGTAGGGATCAACCTGTGTGTGTGTGTCTGTGTGTGTGTGTGTGTGTGTGCGTGTGTGTGTGCGTGTGTGTGTGTGTGTGTGTGGGTGTGTGCGCGTGTGCGTTTGCGTGTGTGTTCTGTGGGCTACTCCAGAGACCACATCTTCTGACCTGGATGAGGGAAAGAAAAAAGCTGCAAAAGAAAGGATGAAAAGGGATATGTGATTTCTGAGAAGATAAACAAGACTAAAACTAATTGCTGCTGGAGGTCAGCATTCCAAATATATATTCAAAACATGGGATGTTGGAGTGGATTTAGAGCAGTCACAGTTATTTAACAACCTGAATGGATAATTTCGCAGCAAATCGGCAGAGAAAGGGGGACATGAAAACTTGTGAAGAATTGATGATGGACTCGTTGCGAGTGAGTTGACCATGAAATCTGGAGCTTGGAACTTAATTGGCTAGAATAAAAGAAGAAAAATAGGTGTGAGGTGTGACATATAGCTAAGTATCTCTGCGATTGCCAAGGTTAATTTGCACATTAGTTAAATAGATAATTGAGTGAAGATCCATCTGGACATAGAGTTGCCTAATAAGGAGAAGACATGTTTTACATTTGTAAGTTGTGTGTGCAAATAAGATTGACTTGATTACATGACTTTGATTACATGAAGCCTTTGCTGCTTCAGAATTTTTTTCTTTATGTGGCTTCAATTTAAGCTTTTACAACTTCAACTATAGTGGGTAGATACAAATAATCTGAGATGCTTTTAATTTTACAAAGCCGAATGCAGCTAAAGTACAGCTAATTAATTCTTGAGTATATAGGTTCAAACTGTTCACTTTGACAGTAAATATTCTCTTTTGAGTGTGAGTCCATACAATATACTACTTTAACCCTGTTGTTTTTATATCTTCTTCATCCAGCATAGGTGATGATGACCATGGTACGTCTGCTGGTAAATTGCAATGTCTTCCACACAGAACTTGGATTTCAGCGAGGGAGATTCACGTAGCATCAACCTCCCCTCTCAACCAGCCCCATCTCTACCCAGTGACACGACTTAGTCGAGGTGGACCTGTTTGCAGTAGATGGTCCAGAGACCCTTAGATGGAGTTTCGTCCACCGGGGGTTCCACATGCCCAGACTCGGACAAGCAGAAATTCCCTGGCTAGTGAACCACTACCAGGGCTTTGGGATTGGTAGCTGCCGACTGTACCAACTCATCAGGGATGTTGAGCCTGATGTGCGCCTATGGTAGCAGCTAGAGAGCCGGCTCAGGTGGAATGACCAAGAGGCACGACTAGCTGGTAGGACACACAACACATATTTGTATATAATGTCTAACAGTATATTATGTCACAGGTCAGGAGGGACTCCAATTTAAAATCTCAGACCAGAGGCCGAAGTAAAGAGCAATAAAGTTACTGAAGTGATAAGACCATACACACCAGTTAGTTACAAAGTTACAAACCAAAAGTCAGTCCAACCAAGCATAGGAGAACTAAGAGTTGCTGAATACTCTGTACCACCATCACTGAGACACCCTGGTGTCTCTTGGTAAAGTCATCAAGGGTCCTAGACAATTCATTGGTAGTTAGTTCATTGTTCATGATGTCAGCCAGTCCATTCAAAAAGACATTACAGTGGGCATCAAAGTTCCATGTGCAATTAGCCTCTAATGTACAAAAGGAAATGGCAAAATCTGAGACTTGTACCTCTTTCCTTGCTATGTGTGTAGCATGACTCGTACTCCCCTGTACCACCTTTTCATCTGGTAAAACTGTCCAGAGTAGCAAAGACAGGACAGCTTGCCTCCAATATGGAGGTTCCCCATTCCTTAGTTCAACTTTCCAGGAGCATGATGATGAAGGTGACACGAGAGCAATCAGAAGAGAAGGTGAAAAGCTGGTGGAACTTAAACACCAGAGGACACTCTAATTTGAAGGAATGGCAGGATTCTGGCTCACTAATGTTGTGACTAGGAGGAGGCAGGTGGGGCTCCTGGACTGGAGGGTGCACAGCTAGTACGGATGGTATAGACTAGGGAGCCACTGGATTGGCTGAGGCAGTCGCTTGAAACTTCTGAATCTCGGTGAACAGGTTGTGGATAGTATTGGCAAGAGTTTATTAGAGTCTTGTAGAGTCCATACCTTGGTAGGTTGGCACTGTTTTGGTTACACGTGGAGGACAAATGGGATATGAGGTAGATGGTCATAATATTTTGGCTTATGACTGTGTAGAAGAGACAGTATGGGGAAACAGGTGTCTGGCAGAACTGGTAAGGTGACATGTAATTGACTCATGGGTGGTGCAGGGCGGATGTACATGGGTGTAGCAGAGATTTTGGAGGAAACAGTTTGCAGCAGATGACTGGTGAGCCTACAGGAGGTTGTGGAGCTATGGTCACTAAGCAGGGATACGAACAGGAGGTTCCACCTAAGTCCATGATATTAAATGTAAAATATTTTTGATTTCTTATACCTTTATTATAGACACCGTGAGTTAGAAATAACCTTTCCTGTTCTGTCAAGGGGGAAATCACATACATTTTTTACGTTTGATTTTCATTCTCTGTTATTTAATGCATAGAGAGTTTAAATCCTCTTTATTATTCTTGTACTTCTTATGCATTCTTTCTTCAACTTGAAAAATTGTGCAGCTTCTGAATGATTCTGAATATCGGTAAGATATATATAAGATGTGTGGGACATATTAAAAACAAATGACTTGATCAGGCCACTTATGAACCGGGGATCTTATTGCAGAGATCATTGTTAGCAAACACAAATGCATATTTCATTCCATTCCATGTAGATGCGTCATGAGTACCTTATGGAAGCTAATGGGGTAAGCGATGGTGAAAACATCAATGTTTTACTTTATTGAGAATTCCATTAATTTATATAAAGTACAGTGCTATCCAGATAAATATGTCAGTACTGACGAGTTTGGTTTTTATACGAACCTGGGTTAAATGATACACAGAAATAGGCGAAGTAAAATGCTGACAATGACAAGATGGTTATGAATTCACACACACACACATATTAATATAATTTTATTTTTTTATCAAATGATTTTAAATATATGTATTCAAACTTTTTTTCTGGAAGTCTTCGAATAATTCCAGCCCATGTTGCCATAGCTGTTGGTCTGAAGATTTATAATGAAAATCATGAACGCGAATGCAAGCTACTTAACAAACAAGCTAGTCCTCTAATAGACCTCCTGTACAGCACGGACAGGGAAAATGGGAAAATAATAATTTCACTCACTCATACATCCCAGGCTGTGGGAGTACAAGTAGTTGGTTATTGAATCATTCAGAAATTCCGACAGTGGTAGTTGCTGGCTTCATCATGGACTGATATAGATGACAAATATTGAGAAACTTACCAAAGATGGTTTGATTCAAAAAGAGCTGTCCCAATCAGTAGGAAATCAACTCCTTCATTGCTGACTCGGAGTTGACGGCTACATCAAAGTACCACCCTAGACTCTTTTGCATGATTTTTATATGTGATTTTGTACTTGAAAGAGTCTGGTCAGGACCCATCGCCTCGGGAGGCGCCACGTACATCATGGTAATAGAGAACAAAGGAGACCCGAACCTTATTCTATTGAAATAGATGCACCAAAACCAATTGTAGTATATTAGCTTGGAAATGACACAGAGGAACTGACGAGGGCTTTTTAGCGGCAGATGGAGTTTTCCCGTACCATGAAATGTGTATACTTGGCAACTAAGAAAACAATTCTTGCTGGTATGTTGAGCAGCCTTCCTGTTCTCATGGAGAAAGTGACACTGGGAGAGTAAGTGACTGTGAAGCCTCTTTAATTGCCTTCGGTCACCCACAACGCTGAACCGGGGCGCCACGCGGCTTAGAAAAGGAACCGGGCAGAGGGTCTGATAGATATTTTATCACCCAAGTTAACAGTTAATGAATTCCCAAAGTGAAATCTGTCACTTCAGAAATAAAGAGGAAGGCAAATTAAAGGGAGATAGAGAGAGACAGGGGAAGAAAGGGAGTGGAGAGGGTGACACAGTTTTAAAATGCCCTATCTCTTGGCCATCCCAGTTTTTCAATGGAATAAAGAAAACTCAGCCTCTTTCTTCTCTTCTTTTCTCTCCCTCCCATCCTCCTATCTCTCACTCCGCTTTTCTCTGCAAAAAAAGAGAAAAAAATTCCTCATGAATGATTTATATGTGTCTTGTTATCAGCAACGATTTCTATAGACCCCAACGCATTCACCGAGACATTTGTGGCGTAATTGTTAATTTTAATGCCATAATGGCTTCAGATGGGAGCTCTGATTAGACATTTATTACACAATTAAATGAAACATACTCAAGAATCACAAAAGCCTTCCGTAATTATTTCAGGCCATTAATAAAATGGGCATTAAATTATATTGGACACAAAAGAGAAGTGAAATAGATTTCCATTAGAGCAATAGAGGCAGAGAGGGGTAATAGATCCTGCCTGAATTCACTCTGAAATTAATTGTTGCCCAGCCTATTTCCGCACACAGTGGAATAAATGAATGAGAAAAGAGAGGAAGAGAAGAACGAGTTGGTGGCCAAGAGAGTGACGGGAGGGGGTTACATTAAGAGCCTCTGATAAAAAACCTTTTGTTTGACACCCGACAATGGACCCTCAATTTGAAAGAGAGATAGTGTGTGTGCGTGTGTGTGTGTGTGTCCGCGTGTGTCTGCGTGTGTGTGCACGTGTGCGTGTGAGAGAGAAAAAGGGAGGTACGGGGGGTTCAGACCAATTTCAGCCTTCAGTCCATCCCTCCAGAGTCTTAGAGTTGTGGATATATCCTCTTTTCAAGTTATGCAGTTTTGTCTGCTTGTGAATTAACAGCTACCACAGACCCATCCATCCATCCAGCCGTGCATGCGTTTGTTTAAATGGGGCATGTTTGCCAGCAGTTTGTCGGTCATCCAGCAACACAACAGGAGACAAATCAGTTACCATTTAAAAGAGGTGCACCAGAGCTTATGGCAATAATAAATACTTAAATAAATGATAGTGATAAATTAACTCTGGATCGAAGCTTTGAGAGAAATCCAATATTCGTAGAGAATGATGAACTAACTACAATTTGCAGGAACACTTAACTACAATCATAATGACTTGCGCCTTTCATCAGGTGTATATGTAAATATGAATGGCTAGCATATTGGAGAGGATGATTCGGAGAATTTCCCAACAGAACAGATCAGTGTAAAATCCCGTGGTGACTTAGTACAGAGAGGCAAATAGCAAGTTACATGAATTCTTTTTTTAACATAGCTCACAAATGGATCAGGATGTCCAACATCTAAGTTCTTATATTGCCAAACAAACACAGAAACCATTTTGTTCATACAGACATATTTTACAGGGCAGTTTAGAAAACATTGGAGACAACGCAAATGCAATAAATAACTGAAATAGAGAGTGAACCTAATTTATGTTCAAAGCCTGGTGCTTTGCAGGGAATTACAGAAACCATTTCCAATTGGAGCCCTAATAAGAGCTTCATCTTTCAAACTACTGGTCTTCTCAGATGGAAACTGATAGCACAATGCTAAAGAAATATCTTTCAACAAAATCAATTTAAAGCTCAGGTGTTTTCGCTTAAGTACTCTCATGGTCGTCCTTCTCCCTTCACGTTTTTGCGGTTGAGTTTGGGTTCTACTGTCCTTCAGCTCCCAGTAGCAGCTGTTTGTCCTTTGACCATGTTCCAACATCTCCAATGCAGGCTGTATGAACTCTGCAAAACAGCAGACTGAACAGGACTGAGTCGGATAGCAGATTAATGTTGTAGGGGAATATCATTTTTCATTGCAAGTCCTGAGTTCTAAAACCTGACCCATGGACCCTTAGGTATGCAGGTCAGTCAATGAAAGCAAAAACAGAAAAATAAGGCAAGTGGTAGGATAAGGAGAGAATTAGTACTCATGTGGCCAAAACGAGTAAATAGTTTGCAACCATGTATGAGGATGTTTGATCTGTAGCCCCTGTCTCTCTTTTGGTTCCTGTTGTCCTACTATGGGCACCCAGAAGCTGAACAGATCCAGTTTACTTTCTGATATTGGGACTTCTAAGAACTCCTGGATAGGCCAAATGCTGTTTTTACATGGACTGGATTTTGAGTATGTAGGCCCTTAAATTAAATTTCAACTGTCTGCCCATCAAGATCCCCTATCCTAGTCAGTGCCATTTACCCACTTATGTTTTAATTCTGAATATCTGTAAATCATGCATGTAAATACATAGAATCATACAGTATGATCCACTTGCCCAAAACAATTGATATCTGTGTGTTGTAAGAAGAGGGCTGAATGTGCGTAGTGAACACACATCTCTGAGGGATGAATCCTATCCACAGTTGATGGCTAACAAAGATGTACAAGATGAACAACCTTCCACGTGTATGCTCTTTAATTGGTTGTTACAGTTTGTAAGACAATCC
>OMLC01035435.1:0-24071 GCA_900302585.1 Regalecus glesne
GGGGGAAATTTAAAATGTTCTGTATTTAACCTATGCTTTTGTAGGTTGGGGGCCTGCATTAGTCCCCAGGCCCAATTCCAGTTCTTTTTCCCCATTACCCTGGTTAGGGGCACAGGCAGGGGTATTAATTTTAACATACATGTCTTTGACAGTGGGAGCACCCAGATGAAACCCATGCAGACAAAAGCAGAACATGCAGACTCCACACAGAAAGGACTTGGAACTCGAACCCCAGCATATCTTGCTGTGAGGAAACATCACTAACTGCTGGGCCACTGTGCTGCTCAATAAATAAATATGGCTTAGGTTTGATACTGAAAAATTCAAATATCCTGATATTTTTCAGAATCATTTTATTGCCCATGTAAATGGGAAATGGATTGTATGTAGGATTTCCCATACATGGAATTGGACTTTGGTTTCATGGTTTTCACAGGTACTTCACAAAGAATGACAAAAAAAATCTTCAGATATATACACAAGGTTCACCTATACACAAGTGCAAATAAGAGGTAATAAAGCATAATGAGAAATGTTTGATTAAAGTCAGGAAAAATGTCTGTTCAGTTTGTCCAGTGGACAGCTGGAGTCTTAGAAGGTTGTCCCTAGTGTAGGAGAGCAGATTATCGTGGCTACCATCTGCGGCGCCATCTTAATGTGTATTTTTTACAGAACATATCAGGAAACCTTGGCCGTAGAAGTTCAGTGGTTAGAACACTCGCTTCAGGAATTGATGAGTCGGAGACAGTGGGATCAAATCCACCACGGGGCGTCAGGAAGGGTATCTGGCCTTAATCCCCCAAGCTCCATCCAAGTCCGCATCCATCCCCACAATGTGGAGACTAATCGTGACATGTAAAACGGGCCTCTCATTTCAGGATAACTTGATATCAACATTGTGATTTTGAGGGGGACTGTTGAAGAGTTTTCATGAGATCATCGAAAGTTGAATCAGTTCATCTGGACACATTTACTGAGAGAAAGGTTTCATCACTCATCTAAATGACCTCATCACTCTCAACTAACTGCAAGCTATCCCAATCCTCATAAACAACAGTGGCACAATGACCACAAACAAAGATCAGTTTCATACGCAAATTGCTGTGATCATTAACTAGTTACAATGGCAAATTTATGCAACTGTCAATTTAACTAGGGGCGGCATGGCTCAGTGGGTAGAGCGGTCGTCTGGCAATTGAAAGGTTGCAGGTTTGAGCCAAAGACCTGCAGAAAAGTGTGTTGAAGTGTCCTTGAGCAAGATATTGTTCCCCTGATTGCTCTGCCCTGTGGTGGAATGGCGACCCTTCAAGGTTGCATGCCCCCCCCTTTGCCCAATGAGAACGGAGATAGGCTCCAATTCCCCGATGACCCAACTTTGGATAAGAGGTTGATGATGGATGGATGGATTGACGATAGATGTAAATCAAAATGCTGTGTCTATTTGTTTTGCATATTGTTCATATTTTTGATACGTCCCCTTGCTTACATTGCTCCTATTTTTATGCCACTATTATTTGCTTTTCAATTTGCTACTTTAACACTGTACATTTCTCCCTGTAGGACTAATAAAAGAATATCTTATCTTACACGTACTTTTCACTGAGAGGATTAGAGAATCGTACCTATCATAGAATTCTAAGATAGTGACAAATAGTGACTCTTAGGCCTCTCCTCGGTTCAGGGATGCTTGTTCCCTCGCTGCATAGATGGCCTCTTTTACTCCCCATTCAAACCAGTATGCTCCCTATCAAGGATGTACCTCATCCTAGAAAGTCCGGCCACTAGCTTGTAGATGGGTATAGACTGCAAAGTCCTGGCCTAACGTGTTGACTCTGTGCTGTGCCATCCTCTTGGCCAGCATCTGGCTTCCCTGATGTGCAAGTCGTGGCAATCCTCCTTGCGCTTAACAGCATTCACCATATTGCTCTTGTTTGTGTTGGAGGACCCGACCCTTTGGGTGAACCGAATTCTGGCACAGAGTGTTTTGTGGTTTGAAACCATCTGAGATGTGGTGTTTTGAAAATACACATCTCAACTGTTCTAAAACTCTGCCACATATGGCATCACTACTGGTTTATGCGTAAGCAACTGTTGTCCTTCTCCTCTCTGATTGGCTGGTGTACTTTTTGGGGATCTTCCTGGCTTTGACAATGCCCAGTTAGGATAACTCCACTTGAACAGTGAATAGTACACATCACCATAGTAACTATAGTTAGTGGTCATGGCAAGTTGCATATGAAACTGATCAATATTTTTTTTCCCTTAAATTTTATGGCTTTTTTCCCCACCCGAAATCCCCGAGTTGCCTACTGCTGGGTCAGTTGCTTTAATAACTCTCCAGAATGTCGATGGAAGAAGGAAGCCGTAGCATGTGTGTCTTCCAAGTCGCGTGAGAACAAGCCCTATTTTACAGATCGCAGTCACCCGGGGAGAGCACAGTACTTTGCTGTTGGAGGAGAACTTAACCATGAGCGCCCGAACAACTCCGAGGGGGACACTAGCGAACCCAGAATACTTTATCTAACCTAACCCAAATACTCATGTGAGCCCTAGCCAATTATGCCTCACTAACTATGGACCTCCAGCCATAGTTGGAAACAGCGCAGCCAGGATTCGAACACCCAACTGCACGATGCAGAGATGCACTGAACATAGGTGCCTAAACCCCCCACGTCACTGTTAGCCCAAAATTTTTGTTTTTATACTAATGAATTATTTATAAGGGTGGGGATACCTGTAGTCAATTGAAACTGAAAAGGCCACTTAGATTCGTGGTGAAATAATTCTATCAGTAAATACTGTGTCTACATAAACTGATTCAACTTTCTGTGAATTCCTGACCTGGATTATTGAGCACCCATAAAGACATTTTCACAAGATATTTACACACAAGGCTATCTTGAGAAATGATCATTAGTACCATGGATATGATGACCAAGCAGTTAAGGCACTGATGATTAGTTCACAGAGCTAAAACAGTCTGATTTATGCTGCCTGAGTGACAACATTTACATTACATCATTTCATGATAACCATAATTCAAGACGATATCTGCCCTAAAGAAAGAAAGAAGGGCCCGTTTTATGTCACGATTAGTCCCCCCATGGTGGGAGTAGACACGGACTTAGGTTGAGCTTGGGGAATTAAGACCGGATGCCCTTCCTGACATTACATTACAGCCATTTAGCAGACGCTCTTATCCAGAGCGACGTACATCAAGTGAGGAGTCAGGGGTTCAGTGTCTCGCTCAAGGACACCTTGACATACTATATGCAGGACACCCCGCAATGAATTCAAATCCGGTGCCTCTGGTTTGTTGACTCCCGAAGCAAGCGTGCTAACCACTGAGCTACCTTGGCCCCAAATACCTACACAATATCTGGTCTCATATATAATATATAATTTCCACATGATATACCACTGACCAGCTCTACAAGCAGTATACGCAGTCAGTAAGATGCATGTAGGGTCATCATTAGAGATGCACCGATTGCAATGTTCTTGGCCGATTTTAATTTCCAGTGTCTAAAAGCCTGACCTGATGATTCCGATTTGGCCAATCCCATTATTTTGTGATGGAAGAACTATAATTGATCCCAACCATAATTTTTTTGGTAACTTTTCTTGATTGATTTGAAATTGAAATTCCTTCGTATGACATTTTAAAACACTGACTACTGAATAACTTTAACAGTTTCTCCAAAACTGCAAAACTAATAGGACCTTCTCTTAATCTGGTAATCTCAAACAAATCTCAAAATAAAAAAAGTACTCCATGTTACTGAATAGGTTTTTTTGTACAAATATATCAAACAGTAAATCAACAACAATATAGCCCAGTTTTTCATGTCTGTTTTTATGCCAAATTAACGATGTTTTTTGATTACATGTTTTAGCACAGATGCATGTTGCTGTCTGTGCCGTTGTATGTGAACCAGCACGTGGTGAATGCACGTAAATTTGATGGCCACAGAATCAGCTATATCTGAGACTGACTGGATGAACACTGGTCATGTTTAATCAAGCTGAAAATTAACTGATTCTAGGGACCGGTTGATCAATTGGTGCTTTTCTAGCTATAACACATTAGTTGAACAAACAAAGAAGATCTGAACTACCTTTCCTCCAGGAATGAACACGTTTTAATATGCTTAAATGAAATCGCTTGACGTTTGAAACAGTAAGCATCCCATTCACTGAAAGAAAACACCCAACAGAGAGAGGCAACAGGCTGGCTGAAAAATTCTTTGGATGATCAGAGCTAGTTTTGAAAGCTAGTGGTGAACCTACCTTTGACAAAGAACCTGCAGATAGGACGTGGTCGGATTTTCCGGTCCATGGGATCTTTGACCTCCCCCTCCTCCAAATCATCATCCTGACAATACAGTAACATCACATCACACCAGTCAAACACAGCAGAGGATAAAGAAATGTTATGCTTGGCATGCATACATATCAGGGCTCAAAACTCAGCTCAAGATTGCATCAATCATGCATATGCTTTTATGGATCAGCATATACGTCTGGTATAAAGCATGAAAATACCACTAATATTTTTAGAATGAATTCTGTTTGTGTTAAAAATGTAAAAATAATCACATAATTGTGAGGGCTGCCCTGTCCAGGCAAAACATCTCCAATGAAAACATTTTATTTTGCCATGCGATCACTGAGATAGGGCAGTTTCCCCACAACCTGACTTCGGTTAAGTGGCTGACAATGGCTGACATATCATATGGGTGTGTGCCCAAATCCTTCTGGCTGTTTGTCATTAAAATGCAAGAGTATACATTGTCTAATCAAGTGCCATTGTGCAGTCTAAAGATACCTTCACAAGCCACTGTAAAATGGGACTAGTTATTGAAAGCATCACCCACTAGGCTGCAATCGCAAACAAATTGGACAAAGTGCTTTGAGTTGTCGCTAGACTAGAAAAGTGCTTCATAAAAATGAGCCCAATTACCATTTTCTCATTCAAAGCCGCAATATGATGTCCTTCAAAAAAAAATCTAATACCAGGGCAGTCAGCTTAATACCCCAATGGAAAATGTTCTCGCCTCCAAAAACATTTGAATTAAAAGTCAACTACTTCTTTAACCTTCTAGACCAACAAAATGTTGGTAAGAATTAAGAATCATACAGACAAAAACATAATTGACATATTCAATGACTTCACTGAATCTTCACCATTGACTTCAACACAACCCGATATGTTGGGTAACACCTTCAAAAGTTATGATAGTTCTTTTCAAATAGACATTATCCAAATACTTCTTAATTTGGTCAAAATGGTCACAAATAAGCTTATGCTTACTAATTCTCATCAGTTTAAAAGAACTTGCACTTGTTGGTGCAAAAATATTTTCCTTTCTAATTCTGTGCCAACATCTGGACGCAGCTGTAGCCAATTCTACTGGGCTCCTTCAGGACTTGTGGTTCAGGACTCAAGTGTGGAAATGTATAGATGGTTTGATTTTTATTTTGTTATTATTTTATTTATTATTATTATTATTTGGATTCCCTTATCAGTCCCACAAGGGGAAATTTGGAATTCTCTGCATTTAACCCATCCTATTGCATAGGAGCAGTGAGCAGCCACCACGTGGCGCCAGGGGAACAGTTAGAGATTCCTCGTCTTGTTCAGGACACCTATTCTGTGGACACCTAACAATGCACTCTTCTGTGACCATATTGGTCATCATGTCTATTAAAAAAATACAGCAGATATGGGATGTTCCCTAGACCTGAACAGAGGCACTTATAACCTTGGTACGTCTTTAGCTAAGAATCTGCTTATGACAAATGTGTAGGGCAAAGTAAAAAGTACAACAGTAATAATCCATGTTGGAACAAGAGGGTATAATGTTCCTTCCCTATAAAAAACTCTCTAGACATAACTTTTTGATTATGGACACCAAGCACCCTTGTATTTAGGGCCTCTTTGGCTCAAGGTAGAGCATGTGCCTCCAAGTTGGACAAAGTGGGATCAATCTTACTGCAGGGCATCAGGACAAGGGCACCCGGTCTTAATGCTCAGTAAACGTGAGGCATATTATGTTAAGTACTTTGAGTGGTCACTAGAATAGAAAAGAGCTACATAAAAATAAGTCAATTATAATTTTCAACACATTCCTAGATCATGCTGTGAGGCCCAATGTGATTTTTACTAATAAAATGATAGAAATATACTGTAAAGAGGAAGCAGGAGTTTGTTAAAATGCAAACACCTGTATGGGCGATATTGAAGTTCTGCTTTCTGGAACTATGCTGGGGCTGCAGTAGCGCAGTGGTAGAGCATACACTTGGGAACTGACAAGTCAGAGGGAGTGGGTTCGAACCCACCGCAGGGTGTCAGGAAGTGCATGTTTTACGTGTCGTGACTAGTGTCAGCCACAACATATGGTCGACACTAGTCACAGCACGTACAACTTTCTGGAACTATGCTATGCTCTAGGGCTCCCAAATCTCAGTCATTATACAGTTTAGTTCACAGTAAGGGTGGTTAGGTAAAATAATAATGTCTTTATACATACTCGGTAATACATGCAAGAGAATCCCAGAAAGTTGAATCATTTTATCTGAACACAATGTTTATTGAAACAAACGTTTCACCACTTATCTAAGTGACCTCTTCAATATCAACCGATTCCAGGTATCCCCACCCTTATAGACAATTCTTGGCAGTTTCTATTGTAATGCCACTATTATTTATAAGAGTAGGGATACCTGCAGTCAGTTGAGACCGAAGAGGTCACTTCGATGAATGATAAAATGTTTCCCGATGATCTGATTAAACTTTCTGTCTAAAGGAATGATGCAATTATCTATTCAGTTTGTAAGTACAGTAATGATGGATATTACTGTGTGTTTATACAGATTTCTTGCAAACTGGCTAATGCAGGAACATGTTTTACCAGGATCTTATATATATTCATACTAGATTTAAGCATTAGTAGTAGGAGTGTTATTCAAAGTGTACCCGCTTAAATACTTTCACTGCTTTCTGCAGCCCAATACCTCTTTGTTGCGGTTATAATGATCAGTCGAAAAAGGAAATGCTTATATCGCAAGCCAGTTTTCACCACTTACATCTATCTCTCCTTCATCAATCTCTCCATCATCTTCATCCTTCTTCTTATCTCGGAAGGAATCTCTTTGGACCCTTTCTGGTCCTTTGGAATTCTCATTCTTAGACCGACTGTCAGTAGGAGATGGAGGAAGGATAGGTTTCTTTTCCTTTCTTTTGCTACTATTCGTGTCATCTGTTACCTGCTCATCCTCCCCTTCTGCCTTGATGTCCTCTTCATCCTCTTCTTCTTCGTGTGCGGGCATGCTGGGTTCCTCGGGAACCTCCTCATCATAATCCAGCTCATGCTCATCCAGTTCCCTTGAGACAGAGACCGAGTCATCCTTCATCTCCCTCACTACGACCACCCTCCTCCTCCTCCTTGCTTCTTCTTGCTCCTCAGCTCTCCTCCTCTCCTCTTCCTCTTCATCTTCTACCCTGTTCTTATCTTCATCCTCCTCCTCATTCAATTCTGCTGTTTCAGTACCTGGTTCGACTAAAGTCTCCTTCCTAACATCCCCACAGCCCTCTTCTTCCTCCTGTGAGAAGAAGGTTCTACCTTGATCTGGTTCTGAATCAGGAGACTGTGGGGTGTCAATGACTCTATCCTCTTCTTCCTCCTCAGCTGAATGGTTCCCCTGTGGGCCATCCTCATCTCCTTCCATTAACACAATGGTCTCATCCTCCTGTCCCATCACTCTTCCTTCCCCAGTAGGATCCTCCTCCTCTGGGTCTGAGACAAAATCTGGGATTACTTCCTCTTCCTCGTCCTCCAACTCCGAATCCCTTCCTTTGCCCTCTACAGTTTCTTCCTCCTCCTCATCATCCAATCCTAAATTCTCCTCGTCTTGAATAATATCGCTGTCTGAAATAACCCTGTCCTCCTCTTCATCAGGAGATTCCAGTAACTCACTGTCAGAGACGCCTCTCTCCTCCCCCTCAGGCGACTGAGGGGACTGGGTGGGACTTTCAGGTGTATCCATAAGCGATTTTCCACTGAAAACACAAGAGTAATATGCCTTTACAAAACGTATCACCTAATTAATGGTTAAATAAACAAGAGATGACTTCTTTGTATTTACTAACAGTCCCCGCAATGCACACAATGCATTAAGTCAAATGTATACGGCTTTTTTTTATAACTGCCCTTTACCTGAGAGTAAAATAGCCAACATGGTTACAATGGATGACAGAAATATCTAAAATTACATGCTTTAAATAAGTCAATTGAAAATTAAATGTAGCTACTTTTAACAATATGCACGACATGCTCACTAAGCTTAAATGGCGATATTAACTGTCAGCTAACATTATTGCTAGCAGTTGGATTGCGCTAGTTAGTAGCAAGGCCTAAAACTTGTTAACGCTAAAGTGATATACGTTTAGTGACTAACATAACGCCATGCACAAAAACGGATTCTTATGTAAAATAATTGGGAATTGCTAAATCAAACGTCATCATAAACCGCTCCATATTGTCATCGTATTGGAAATCAAGCATGCTTTCGGGTCTTCCAATTAACAATGCAATCCCTTCGCCAATGAGCGTCGCTAGCTTGCTAGCTAACGTTAAAATATTTTCATTCACCTTTCCAACCTGCACCTCTTTGAAGGAGGGTTGCTGTGTTTAGAACTACCCAGTCTCGTTGAAAGAGTATTTCACACTCTGCTACAAATATAAGGTGATTGTTTTAGCTGATGTAACGGAGAAAATAAAAGGCCCTACACGACAGAGCGAGAGCGGCCATTACCTTGACGTCATCAAAACACGACTGCCGGAGAAAAGCCGCCTAGAGAGGGGTATGTAACCAGACCTTGGATCAGATCGTGGACCAGGTCTTTGTTGATTTACGAAGAAAATGCAAAACAAAACTGACCTCGCATCAGTGATAGTAAACAGCTCACCACGTAGAACCCAAACAGCTTTAAGTTTATCATAATCAATCAAAGGCTTGGATAGCTGTAACCTCTATAAAAATGTGTTTAACGTCCTACTTAGTCCACACTTTCTAACAGTAACACCCACAACGATTTGAAAATGAGATGCAGGTGACGCGTTTTCAGGCAGTTCTTCTTCTTAGCCGCAGGGAGGAGCCTCAAAACCTGCGAGATGAGCAGCGATGCAGTTGATTTAAGCGCACAGAGCGCTCTGGAGGCGCGGTAGTAAATCGGGTCCTGACACTTAGAATTAGTGAATCTGATCTTAAACTACCATCTCACACCAAAACATAGTGTCCACGTTTGTGGGGATGTAAATATCCTAGTTTGCAAAGTTAAATTAGATAAAATGTGTTGCTTACTGCTCAACTGCCTGGATAAAGCAACAAGGTAGGTAACTTATTTTTAGTTGCAAGTAAAGGATGCATGTCATCATATTTTAAACCGTTACGCATTTAATTATTACATTTAGTCAACCACCCACTCAGGGGGTTTGCTATTGTGAACAAGTTGTAGCAGTATTGGCTTCTGTCAATTATGCATTCATTTACCTATTCTAACGAAATAATCTTAGGCGCCGGTTAAAATAAATAGCTGCACAAGAAAATGAATGAATGAATTAATGCATGTATGAGAGATGGAGAGAAATCCTGTTTAGAGATTTTGGTTATGGAACTATTGTGTGCTTGACAATCCTGACTCCCCTGACTTCATCTTGCTCTCTGTTTCTCTTACTCACTTCATTCTCTCTCCCTCTCTGACACCTAGCGTGCAAGCTCTCTCTCTCTCTCTCTCTCTCTCTCTCTCTCTCTCTCACACACACACACACATACATACAAAATCTGCTAATATTACACTTTTCTTTCGTTGTTTGGCAGTTCTCACCCTATGCCAGACATCTCTCATAGTGTCTTGTTGGTTAAAAATGTAAGTACATTCAGCTGTTGCACCGTCTTGACAGTGACAAAGGGCTCACTTGTTTAATCTAAAGTATGCTAATGGAACTAAATTCTAGCCAAATTGTTTAGTAATAGTTTCTCTCCCGAATTCAATCTTTTGATGTTTCAAAGCAGATGTCTACTGGTAGTATTGCTTCTCTTCTGGAAAATATGGAGAGTATCCCGTCGCATCACTTTTTATGCAGTTGTAAGCATCCACTAATAAAGGCTCATGCTAACTGCAGGATCTCTTCTTCTCTTGGCCTAAAGTACCAAGCATTGAGAATAACATATGATTAAACACTCTGGCTGGGGATCCACTTGAGGATGGTATGAAGTCGTTTGTGATTTCCATATGCCCAGGGTTGTCAGCAGCTCTCTTATCAGCCTCGATTCAAAACCTCTTACCTGTTCGGAATGAATCTTAGCAGGCAAGCCATAGTGGAAAAAAATACTTCTCGACAAGTATCTTAGCTACTGTCAGCACTCTCTGATTCTTCACAGGAAAGGCTTGAGCATATCTTATATAGTGGTCGGTCACGACCAGGATGTTACTAATGCCTCTGGAATTGGATTCCATTAAGAAAATACTGAAATCTGGTACCTCCGCGACCCGACACCGGATAAGCTGTTGACGATGGATGGACGGATGGATGGAATGTGTGTCCTTTAAAGTGGCCACTGAACATACTTGCATTTGGAAGACGTCTGAGAGCTGCATCAAATTCATATGATGCAATACCAGACAATACTAGATGGTATTGTCTGGTATTGCATACAACTATATTTGAATGGGGACATACAAAGAAGAAGAGAAAGAATACATAATTCAGAGAGAAAAGACACGAGAGAGAAGATAATAGTTTGCAATAATCAATAATCTCTACTCTATAATGCAATTTGCCCCAGTGGGACTAATAAAGGAATATCTTATCTTATTTTATCTTATAATCTTGTCAGCAGAACAGCACTTGGTAAATTCAATGAGACAGAAACCCTATCACCATTCAGTAACAGAAGACGCCTCAGACATGGGACTAACTGTTGAAGGGAGCTCTTGACATCAGATATGTAGCTATGATCGTGAGTGTGGGCGCTGTCACATTTAGCCAAAATCATTTTTTACTCATTTAATAATTGGATAGTCAACATCTGATCACACACATGTCTTTTCCACCCCTTTGAGCTCCTTCGTGTATTTTCAATTTAGTATTTACAACTTCTAGCCCTAGGCACCACATCTAATAAACAACAATCATACATAATGTATTACATTTGAGATAAGCAACTGCCTGCAACAGTCGAGAAGACTTCTTCAGTCTGACTGACTGAAGAAGTCACCTGGTGAGTGACGAAACGTTTCTGAAATGAACCTCTGATCCAGCTGAACAGATTCACCTCTTTCAGAGACAGTGGGTTTGAGTCCACCACGGGGTATCAGGAAGGGCATCTGGCCTTAATCCTCCAAGCTACATCTAAGTCTGTGTCCAATCCACAATGTGGGGACTAATTAGGATATGTAAAATGGGTATGTCTCTCTGACAAGATCCGAGCACTCATCTGACAACACTCTTGATTCCCTGATCGATATTTAGCTAACAAGAGACTCTTAAATCCAACTCAAATCCTTGACTGGATCTAGTGTTACACTTTGTCACTAAAATTTAGTGATGAAGGGACCTAATTTTTGCTCGTATATATGACCTCTTACTGTCCAGTGTAAATGAAAGCATGTATAGGGAAATGGTTGGAACAGGTGGAGGTTGAGAGGTGTTTTTCACAGTTCTGTTGAAATATTATGACACACCAAAGAACCTTCTCCACCTGGGCATGTATGGGTGTGATGATTTTTCCTTTCCAAATAGTCCAAGCTAAATAAGAGGCTGTATGTGGAACTGTTAGAGATCCCTAGGTGTCATGTCATCTGTAACATTTTAATTCATCCATCCATTGTCAACCGCTTATCCGAAATCAGGTCGCAGGGAACTGGAGCCTATCTCCGTTCTCATTAGGCGAGAGGCGGGGTACACCCTGTATAGGTTGCCAGACTATCACAGGGCAGAGCAGTTAGGGGAACAGTGTCTTGCTCAAGGACACCTCGACACACTTCTCTGCAGGGCCGGGGATCAAACCTGCAATTTTCCGATTGCCAGGCGACCGCTCTACCCACTGAGCCATGCCGCCCCCTTACATTTCAATTCAGTTATATGAATTAGATATTACCCCCCCATTTTACTGCAGTGTGTTCGATTAAAGTCATTGTTGAGTGATGAGAATATGACATTGTCAGCTATTTAAGTTGAATCATGTTGCATGGAGCTAGCCATGGGGATGATTGGTGATTTAGAAAAAAACAATTTGAAGGCAGTGCATTATCCCATTGTATACCAGCATGATGTGGTAAATATCTTGATAATTCCATCTTGAAACAAACCCTGATACTCTTGTCAGCTACCCACCCCTCCTAATTTACATTCCTCTCATTAGGACATGATAGGTATGAGAGAAGGATGAATATTGAACAATGCAAAACACTATGAAAGGGAGATGGATAAGAGGGGAGAAAGGATATAAACATGGAAGATGGGAATACAAGTCACTCTCCACATCAATTTCTGTCACTTGTCTCCTCCAATAGATTTGGTGTCATATCTAATGAGGTATGGAAGATGAGAGGGAGATGAAGGCAGGATGAGAATGGGAGAGAAGGCGAGATGGGGGATTGTACAATAGGACTACCTGCAACCTCCAGGTTGGTGTGTGCACCATGTTGCTCCCTGTACTTACTTAGCTATGCTCCAGCAGGGTGTCCTACTCACCCAATCTTGCCCACCTGTCACTCACTCCCACTGAGGAGATCTCACTGGGGGCAACAGTTGAAACAGAGTCTTGAGTCTGTATACTTATACATATTTTCAACCTATCGTTACCTTGGACTAAAGGTCTTTGTGTGTATGTGTGTGTGTGTGTGTCTGTGTGTATTTGCACGTGCATGTGTATGTGTGTAATTACACCCTTCACCTCTGCTAAGAGCTAGATGGATCAGGTGACCATGTCCGCACCATGATGGTAATGAAGTTTTACTCTGTCAGTATAAACCATTCAGGGCAAAGTGGCTTTACATTTCACAGTGGAAGACAATCTACTATGACAACAGATGGAGTAAATCTGTCCCACCAATGTGCTTTGATTTGAGCAAAATAGATTAACCTAACCAGCAGGGATCCAAACCTGGCAAACAGCTATTGTTATTTAATCAATTTGTAGCAGAGTACAATTTAGTTTCAGGCAAGGTTTCTTTAAACACCACTGTTCAGGTGGTTTCCATCAATTTCCTATAATGTTCAGAGCAGTTGATTATGTAAAAAATAAATGTTTCATGTGATTCCTTGAAAGAACATTTTTAGCCTTGTTCAGTGGTACAAATATACAAAGAAAAAGGTTTGTTTTACATTTACTGATAAAAAAGATTGTTTTTTTGGCTTGACTGAAAGAATACATAGCTCACAAAAATTTGGTTTTTTGTGACATTTTTGAAAAACAATAAACTGGGTTACCATGGATTCTTTTGTCTTGCCTGTACTCAGAAAACCATTTTGATATACTACCATGACAATAATTTTGGCTTAATAATATACCCCCCTCAAGCAGCTGTGAATGCATTGAACTGTCAACCTACACTGAATAATTCAGATTAGCCCACCCTGTGCCCAATTATCTTTAGTTTCCACTTGAGAAGATGCAGTCACTTCCCTCTAAAAAGGAATAATTAATATATACACTGATCAGCCAAAACATTAAACCACTGACAGACACATTAATAAAATTATTTCATAACAATCACAGGTAGCAAGCAAACAGTCAATTATTGAGGTAGATGTGTTGGGAATAGAAAAATTGGACAAGTGTAAAGATCCGAGTGACTGATATGGGCCAGATATTGATGACTAGACGACTGGGTCAGAGTATCTCCAAAATGCCAGGTCTCATGGGGCATTCCCAGTGTGCAGTGGTCAGTAACGATAGGCTATTAAAGGGTAGCTGATCTAGCCCTTTCATGCATGAATTATGATAACCTCAGTCAGGATTTTTTTACTAATTGTTTTTATTCATCTTTAGGCATGAAAAACAGGGTTTGAACTTTTCTTTTTCAACCCATATTTTATAAAGATATAATTACATGTCCACTCAGGTGGACAGCATGCATTTCTGTAGAATTATGTATTTCACAAACAAATGAATAAAACTATATCATAAAGTGTGTTGAAATGTGAAATGTGATGTGAACTATAAAATAATATAACTTATGCATGCATAACCTAAACACCATTGAGGAATTCACTCTCCTGTATACTCACTGCCCCAGCACTAACTTACACTGAATGTTTTTATGGCTAGCATTACTGCAAGGAAACCTACTGTAAACGTTGCCAGCACATCAAAATCAGAACTAAAATCTGTTTTATTAGCCAGGTTAAAACAGAAAGAGTATACACACCACTGGCATAAAATTGGACCTGTTAGTCTCTGAACTGAGGATAGTATGCCACTAGTAATATGCTGATAGTACAGCTTCACGGAAAATGGCCTTGGGATGTTGAGCATCTTCTTTTCCTTCTTGCTCCGTCTCTGGGCCACATCTGATGGAGACTGGCCACTGCAGGAAGAGACCATGTGGATCACTGAACTATCCAACCAACGCGTGACAGTGATGTTTTGAGCATTGGTGACTACAGAGAAAGATCCTCTTCCTTCTTGCTTTAGTTGGTTTTTACTCTCCAGTTTCAGTTGTGCTCCATGGAGCCTGTTGCTTCTGCATGTGCCAGTGCCATACATCCCTTGATGTTGCAATGCCAGAATGAGTGGAATGGTGGTAAATAAATTGTCAAAAAACACCTTGTGATTCTTTTGCTGTATGTCGTCACAGAGGCGCATGACTACTTCTCCAGCCATTCCCAACTGACTGATCTGACCTCGCCCCCCAGCTGCACCCTGATAGGCTTCAAATCTGTACATGTATCCAGAGGATCCTGCTCTCACCCACACTTTCAGACCCCAGGGTTTGGGATTTTTGGGGACATACTGTTTGAGAGACAGGCGGCCCTTGTAGGGAATCATCTGTTCATCTATCGATTGAAATTCTTCAGGCTCGACTGCTGGACGGAAGGTTTCCTTGAGTGCATCCAACACTGGTCTGACTTTGCAGAACTTATCTGCATTTTCGGGGTCATGTGAGAAGTTATCAACAAAGTGAATGTACCTCAGAATCTGCTCAAATCTGCTCACTGCCATCGCATATGCTATCAAACCAAGACAAAGTCCTGCGTCTGATGACCAGTACATTCTTGATCTTGGGTATCTGATGTATGACATAACCATATTTATTCCTAGAAATGTTTTCAACTCCTGTGATGTCAAGGCAAGATTTTCTTTTCCTTTTTGGAGTGCATACTGGTTTGTATTGTGCACTATATCATCTATCAGGTCGTCGGGAAATAGATGCATGAAGAAATCTATTGGTTCTGTTCCCTCAACATTCAATTTCCACTCTCCTAAAAAAGGAAGCAAGTCTCCCTCAAACTCGTTGTCTTTAGTTTTCCAGACATGTCTGCTGTTTTTTTCTGCCTTTTTCCCTTGAGCTCTGTATGGTGACGCCTCCTCAGCGTCAACTCCCTCACCATCATTTGCATCCTCAGCTCCCTCAGCCTCATCTTCCTCAGCATCCTTTTCAGACTCAATGTCCTCAGCTACACTGTCACTACTGCTAGCATTTGCTAATCCCTCCTGGTCTGGCAGCCATTCCTCCTCACTTCTACTAGCATCCTCCTCCTCACTTGACTGTGGAAATTCCTCCACTATTTTGTATGCCTGCCGATTTTGCTCTACTCCTGAGCTCTAAAGAATATATAGATATACAAAAACATTCAAGTTACATTCTAAAAACATAAACAAGTTGATTTACAGCCAAAAAAAGTTACTGCAGATAAAGTATTTTCAAAAACAGCATCAGTAATAGACTAATTGTCGCCTATGAATTGTAGTTGAAATGTAGCTCGTAAATGTAGCTTGTGATGCATGATGTACAATTGAGTGGACATGTGATTAATCATAATTCCCTCCCAATATAAAATCAATACTTGGACAATTTAGCAATTGCATGACTCCTTAGATGTTACTTGATGTCATCATTTTTTTTACCTGCAAGGGTCTCTTTTTATAGAAGCTTTGAACAGAAATAAATGAGCCACTTCCTGCTTCTGATTGTCTGTCGGCCATCTTGGTTTCACTCTTATTTTTTCCCACTTCCGTTTCTCACACACTGGGTGGCAGTAGCGCAATAGCGTCAATAGCGTCCACTGTAATGACTTATGTGCTACTATGTCATTAAAACTAATGCATAATGCAAGAAAAAAGCTTTTGAATAGCTGTACACTGTAGTGACCTCTGTGCATGAAAGGGCTAGTCTTAACCCACAGATGAGCTACTGTATATCAAATAGCATAAAAAGTTAATCCTGGCTGTTATAGATTTGTGTCAGAACACACAATGCATTGCAGCCTGCTGCGTATGGGGCTGTGTGTATGGGGCCTGTTCACCACCAAAAGCACCTACAATGGACACATGAGCATCAGAAAAGTAATGGTAAAATGTACCCTGGTCTGATGTATTGTGTTCTTTTACATCATGTGGACGGTCAGGGACATGTACATCATTAACCTGGGGAACTGATGGCACAAAAATGGACCGTGGGAAGAGGGCTAGGTGATGGAGGCAGTGTGATGCTCTGGGCAATACTCTCCTGGAAAACTTTCAGTCAACACTACAGACCAAGCACACCGCTTCATGGTCAAAGTATTCCCTGTATTCTCAAGATCTCAATCTGATTTATCCTCTATGGAATGTGATGGAAAAACGAATCCATTGAGAGGAGGCCTCACCGTTCAACCTTACATGACTTACAAGGATCTGCTAATAACATCTTGGTGCCAGATACCAGAAGGTACCCTCAGAGATCTTGTGGAGTCCCTAACTCTATGGGTCAGAGCTATTTTGGTGGGGAAGGGGGGCTACACAATATTAGGCAGGTGGATTTAATGTTTTGATGTGGCACCATAGCTCAATCAGGCAGCATAGCTCAGTGGGAAGGGCGGTTGTCTGGGATCAATCCCCGGCCCTGCATATAGCATGTCGAGGTGTCCTTGAGCAAGACACTGAACCCCTAACTGTTCACTTGATGTATGTCTCTCTGGATAAGCGCATGTGCTGAATCCCTGTAATGTAAGTTAACAGCTGTCCAGTAGGAGATGAGACCTTATGAATCGCTCGATCAGCTTGCACTCCCTTTAACTACCTAGCAAGATGCTTGTATGCTTTCTCAGCCAGCTCAAAGTGTTTTTGTTTGAATTTACAAATATACTGCCTGACCTGCTCACCAAGAATATGGTTACACTCATATTTTATCCTCAAGGTGGTATTAAGGATATTTTCAGATTTTGACTGTAAGAATCCTCCCGCCCAGTAAGTTCAGTTTCAATTTCAGAGAAATCCTAATGTTTAGCTTTTTTACTTGCTGACTGATAAGAGATTATGTGACCTCTCATAACCACTTTGAAGGACTCCCAGAGAGTTGAACCTGAAACAGCACCATTGTCATTAATAAGTATAAAGCCTGATATCCTATTAGTAATGTACTCTTGAAAACAATTACCTGAGTTCAGTGTGGGGTTAAACTTCCAGCTGTACTGACGTGCATGAAGATTGAAATTAATCTTCATGATCAGAGGAGTGTGGTCTGAGACTAAGATGTTATGGTATGTGGAGCTGATGACTCTAGGTATTAGTCTAGGATCAACTAAAAAAATAACCGATTCTGGTAAAGCTACAATGCCCAGAAGAAAAAAAGAAGTAACCTCAGTTTAAGGGGTACTAATGTCTCCATATGTCAACTGTATCAAGTGATTTAATCAGGTAGTTAAGCACATATATATACTTCAATTGTGGGGCTATTTTAGAAGAAGGGCGGTCTACCTGAGGATCTTAATGGCAGTTAAATTCTCCCCCAATAATTATGAGTCTTATATTACGCTGCAAGATTGAGAACTTTGCAAAAAAGTCAGGGCACACAAAATTGGAAACATAAATATTCCAAAGGACTGATGGAACAGGGTTAGCTGTACCTCAAACAAGAAGATATCTCCTATCTGGGTCTATAAACATGAACTTAAATATAAATGGAATTACTTTTCGAATAATAATCGCAACGCCTCCCGCCTTGGGAGAGAAGGTGGATTGATAAACTTGGGACAGTTATGCAGCTCTCAATTTCCTCTGCTCAGTTGGGTGGATACGGGTTTCTTGTAAAAAATAAATACATCTGATGACAACAGCTTTAAATATGAGATTATGTTCCCCTGCTTAAGGGCTAAGACCTCTACGGTTCCAGGATGTAAAAGCGATTTGACTTACTTCTGACCTACTTAAGTAAATTAAATACATTTAATTTAAAGTATGACAGAAAGTTTGGACTGCTACATGCAGATTAACAAAAAACACATAGACCCCAGAACAACTCCAAAGCCAGATCAAAGAACGTATCCAAAGTCCAGATACGAGACTGCCGGGTAACAGAACCAGCTGAACAGGCAAATAAGGCCACACTAAAGCTGACAGCTCCGCGCTTTCCTCTATATAGTATGCATTATGTAGGTCTACTGCAGCATAAAGAAAAAAATTAAAAGAAAAAATCTTTAATTCCCCACTGGATAACACAGACAATGTCTACGTATTACGTTTGGAAATAATGTAGATGTGAATGCAATACAATACATCACTTCAGTGTTACTATAGCACAACAGGCGCATGTGGCACAATGAAACACCTCAGTCTAACCTAAGAGAAACTTCAGCCACATAACACAAATGTAGTAATATGGCTATGAAATAGCATACACAGACAGCTAATCTGTCGATTTGTCAGTTGTAATAGAGTTGGCAAACCGTTCCGCAGCTGCTGGTGAGTTGGAGATGTTCACAGTTTTGTCATGGGACGCTTGAAGTTTGCCTGGAAAGCGCATGGTGAATGATAATTGGTACCTTGATAATCATCATACATGATTATATATGTATGGTAAAATGCTAAATTTACTCACTTTTATATAACACATTTCTGGTCGAGTGACCACTTTACCATAACACACTTTACAATGAATATCTCACATTCGGTTTTTTTCACTTTGGCTCTTGAAATATTCTTTCATAAGGATTAATCACAAAGGATAAAACAACATCTCTCTCTTTCTAACTGACTTTTTTCACTTTCCTACAGAAAAAAGGGATGGTGATAACAGTCTGAGGTCAATATCATGCCCCTTCAGATGGCTCCACTTCCAAAGATTACACAAATCTCCTGACAAAGAGTAACCTGTGAGCAGGAGCCCATATTACCTCCCATGGATTACCAGCCAACCGGTGAGCAAGCCGGTTATGTTTATCTTGTTATGTTTTGAAGTCCTTGCCATAGGTATCTTGGGTTGTTGGAGGTAAGTTTGGACTCAACTTTTGCTTGTTTTATAGCTGTTCTGAGTGCATAATGTGTGTTTGTATTCCTCTGGTGAACCAGAGCTTAAGGCTGCAGTCAGTGCATGGAGAGCTGCACGAACATCACTGTTGATCCATGGCTTTTGGTTAGGTGTCCATCCATCCATCCATTGCCAACTACTTATCTGAAATTGGGTTGCAGGGGAACTGGAGCCTATCTCAGTTCCCATCGGGCGAAAGGCGGGTATACACCCTCTATAGGTTGCCAATCGATCACAGAGCAGAGCAGTTAGGGGAACAGTGTCTTAATCAAGGACACTTCGACACGCTTCTCTGCAGGTCTGGGGATCAAACCTGCAACCTTCTGGTTGTCAGATGACCACTCTACCCATGGAGCAAAATTCTAAATAAATATGAAATTTGTGCAGAGAACAATATGAGGAAGGGTATAAAACCCCCAATAGGACACATTTCGATTCCGTATTTGGTGATTGACTATGTTGACATACTAAAGTCAGTACAGGGGAAATGTATTCGTTCATTGTGATTGATTGCTTCAGCCGTTGGATGGAGACAACACCATCTAAAGACCTCGGAGCTGAGAAAACAGTGAACTTGTTGATCAGGGAAATTATGCCATGAATAGGCATCCCATCTGAGATAAGCTCAGACAACGGCTCAGCATTTGTGCAGATGGTGGCTGAAGGCATTATGCAACAGCTGAGGATCAAACAACTCTTGGGGGCAGTGTACCATCCCTAAAGTCAAGGCATGGTTGAAAGGATAAATGGAATATTGGAAGCTAAGCTGAGCAAAATCTGTGTGAGCATTAAACTGGATAGGGTAGAGACTTTGCCGCTTACACTAATGAGCTACTGCATGCAAACGCACAGAAGTACGCATGTGACACTGCTTGAAATGATGACAGGTTGACCTATGCTACCGCTGCAGCTAAAAGGGCCTTAACTCGGTCCTGCACTTGGTCATTGCAGACAGAGTTAAAAAGAGTATATAAAGCAACTCAGTGCTATCCAAAAGTCTATCTATACAGGAAAAAACAAAGAGCTAAACGCTAAACATCACGATGTTCCGAAGAAAGTGGCAAGAGCCCATGTGAGAGGGCCCATACACAGTCGTGTGAGCCAGACCGACTGCAGTCCAGGTGGAAGGAAGAATCACATGGTACGATCTGAACCACTGCATAAGAGCTTCAGAGAAAAGTTAGAGTAATGTCAAAAATTGAGGAAGATGAGAGAAAAGATGATGTTCATATATGAAATAATAATACTAACCGATTCTGATGAGGGTCAACAGAAACCAGGTACAGGACATACCACAGGTTAAGAGGACAATAGAGGTTCCAGGGACCTTGAACAGCAGCCTGCAGAGTGAAGTACAACCGACCAGAAGCAACGACTCAGATGGGCAGTATACACACAAACCAACACCAGCCCTGGTAGAATCAGGTATCATGCCAGCATTGTCAAATAAATCTAGAACCTCCATCACTACGAGACCCAGCGTAGTTTAGGAGAGGGCAAGTAGGGACGTGCAGGGACGGCAAAATGTGAAGTGGTTGAAGGTAGAAGTAAATTAGAAATCCCAATGCAGAGTGCAGTAGAGAACTCAACCAGAAATGAAAATAGGATTAAAGAAATAGGTAACCCAGAAATAACGCATTGCGCCTAGTCTAAAACCGCAGATGACAAATCTATCTGGAATGCTACAATATGTGGATTAAGGGTAACCACAGAAACAAATGGGTGGATCATAGAGATAGACTTGTTAGTGGTCCAACCCGATGAGGACCATGAAGTAGTGATTTTAGCCTAAACAGCGTAGGAGGGGGGAAAAGTAGAAGTTTTCCCCTGGAAAAGCTGAAGAGAAGTAACAAACAAAAGCCGACTAGGAGCCAAATACAACAACAGTCAATGAACCCCATAAGATTATACCCCCCTGTGGGACAGGTAGTAGAACCCCTCACCCACAGAGCAGATGAAACATAGCCATAGCCACAGATGAAGATTATTAACAGTAGGATGAAGCTGTCGATGATGAGGAGGGATTAAATGAGTTGAGCCCAAGGGAAAAGAACAGACATATAGTTGTGCCACAACAATGAAGTGTTAAAACACTTAGGAACCAACTATGGAAAAACGGCAACAGAAACAGATGGTATAAGTGGCCGTGGCATAGCACAAAATAAATGACTGCAAATGAATATATAGTATGCGCCGAGGCCCCAACTACACTGCCCACCATTGTCCAAGAAAACTACACACTAGCAGAATTGGTAAGGAGCAACAACGTGAAAGGAGAGAGGGTAGATTCACCCCCAAAATCTAATCAGAGCTGCCCCCTATCTTCAAAATCCCGAAGTGTGGCCTAGAATGCAAACTATTGTATGGATCACAGGGAGGTAAGAAAAATGGTTGACTTAACACCCAGATGGGAGATATTATGACTAATGCACAGAATTCAACACCGGCAGGATGCAAAGAAAGCATCTAGTGAGGTTGAGAATGCCAGTGCTCATTGCATATGATGGAGTTAATGACATTGAAAGAGTTGATGTGGAGCCTTCAGGTGGGTTGTGTCGATTCAAAAGACAGTACAGCCCAGATGAGAGAGTTTACTTGAAGATCTTAAATCAACCTTGCTCCAGTATCCTTTGTACCTTGACCCTATGCACTTGTTGTACGTTGCTCTGAAGAAGAGCGTCTGCTAAATGCCTGTAATGTAATGTATCCTGTTGGGATTCCGTATGAATTTAATGCACAGCATGAGGTCAAAGAAAGAATTCCCTTATCAGTCCCGCAAGGGGAAATTTGGATTTCTCTGCATTTTTGACCCAACCTATTGTATAGGAGCAGTGAGCTGCCAACATATGGCGCTCGGGGAGCAGTTAGGGGTTCAGTGTCTTGCTCATGGACACCTCGACATGCTGTATGCAGAACCGGGGATCAATCCTGTAACCTTCTGATTGCTAGACGACTGCTCTACCCACTGAGCTATGCCTCCCTTTTCCCTTATCAGTCCCGCAAGGGCAAAATTGGATTTCTCTGCATTTTTGACCCAACCTATTGTATAGGTGCATTGAGCTGCCAACATATGGCGCTCAGGGAGTAGTTATGGGTTAAGTGTCTTGCTAAAGGACACCTCAACATGCTATATGCAGGACCGGGGATCGATCCTGCAACCAATTCCAATTGCCAGACGACCGCTCTACCCACTGAGCTATGCCGCCGAAAAAGACAATACTGGCAGGAATGACCTTTTTTGGGATTGGCTGGACAACATTTTAGAAAAATGGGGAGTGCTGGCTATTAAAGTAGGAATCAGTGCATTTATAGTCCTGAGTGTTGCCAGCATCACTAGTAATGTGATGCAGAGTTTCTGTTCTGAGAAGGTAATGCATGAAAATGGTGGCCAGAGAGATCACCGGGCAGGCTGGGGTGAGTACCACCAAGATGATGAGCATCATAAGACCTCGAAGTGGCGAAGTGGCGAAGTTCCACTTGGTGAAGATAGGAAAGGACTATACACGCATGCATTGGGACCTGAAAACCTAGACAAATTGGTCGACCCAAAGAAAGGGACAAAAACTGACTTCATATCTAATGTCCAAGTGACACCTGGGATGTTGCCTCATAATAATTTTCTTTATAAAAAAGATGCTTTATCTTTATAAACATGCATGTCATTAAGTTTTATGAGTGACATATATTTATCGGCAATAGGGATCTGTATGCGGTGCTAAATCTGCCACGTACAGATGGCAGACTTCCCAAGAGGTGTGTGATAGTATCAGACTTGCATAGTTGAAGAGCAACACCACATGCAGAATACGTTAAGCAATGAGCCATCGTAGGATACAACGTACTTCAGAGAAGATGATCTCCGCACCTCTCTCCTCTCCCTCTCCATCTGTATCATGTTACTAACTCCCTATCTTTTCCGGAGTCCTGGTGCTCCTCGTCTGGCAGGTTCCTGTGGATCCTGGTCTCTCAGGTTCCTGTGGATTGTGGTCTCGGTGCGCCTGGCTGGATCTATTTGTTTGTTTGTCTCTTTCTCTCCCCAAACCCAACCGGTCAAAGCAGATGGCCGCCCACCGAGAGCCGGGGTCTGCTCCAGGTTTCTGCCTGTTAAAAGGAAGTTTTTCCTTGCCACTGTCGCCTAAGTGCTTGCTCAACGGGGTACTTGTTGGGTCTCTGTAAATCATGGTTTCGCAAAGAGCTTGGTCTTTTACCTGCTCTATATGTAAAGTGTCATGAGATAACTTTTGTTGTGATTTGGCGCTATACAAATAAAATTGACTTGACTTGACTTAAATGCACTTAAAGCACTTATATCGGCGACAGTTTTACCTTTGCCTTGCAGCTCACAGTTCATACTGTTCAGTTTTCCAGTAATGTCCGTTAAAAATACAAGGCCAAGTATCCACTCAATGTCCTCCAGCAGCACATTGTCCTCACCTCTGGACTGCCTGAACTCTTTGATTTCACCCAAAAGTGACAAAAAACGTTGCAAAATTCGTCCCCTGCTGAGCCATCGGATTTCTGTGTGTAGTAGCAGGTCACCAGATTCAGCTGA
>OMLC01035436.1:0-14225 GCA_900302585.1 Regalecus glesne
ATATATGGTTAAATGCCACTTTTATTTCCATGATGACTGATACTATTAAGCATGACACATTTCTAAAGTCTATCATTGCATTGAGAAAGTTAAAGGAAAAAAAGTCAACAGGTTGGAAACAAAAATACATGTTATATTTTTGTAATTTAGCTGCTTAGCTTTCCTGTTGGCTTGGAAGTATTCCACAGACAAGAACTCCAGGGATTAAAGTCTCTCCCTTATGGAGGAGGAGTCGAAGGAAAGTGGTCTCAGTAAGCAGTTTTGTTGTTCTGATGGTTTGTCATTCAAGCCAACCCTTCGCCACTCCCATCGCCACAGGTTCCGTTTACCACAGAGAATCAGGATTGGATGTGTACCAAACCCTGTGACATGACCAAGATGTGGTCTGATTTGGAAGTTTTTGAAACGATGTCAGGATGTATTTTCTTTTTTTAATTTCCTTTTTTTTACTGTTTGAGAGTAGACAGGGAAAATGTACACAAAAAGGAAGAAAAATCCTGGACATTAACATGGAGTTGCGAGGGGGCCAGGCAAACATTGGCAGGCCTCATGAGATGCCTTCCAAGTTTTATTCTTTTTTTTTTTTTTAGACTTGTCTATGACTGATGTAAGAGCTGCTGTGACAGGTTCTCAAGGAGGGCCAAAGCCATTAGACTCTGTCCCATGCTAGCTTGGATCCAGCCCTCATGGGCCACCCTATTTCATCCCGTCTCCCCAGTTAACTCTGCAGCCTTTTGTGACTTGCTTGTCATGAGCTGAGCACAACTGTCTTTTGGGCATCCCCATCCTGCATATATCCAAATTAATCACCACAAGAAATGTCCACTTTATTATTATCACCATGATTATGATTGTTGACACATTAACAACAACAAGCCACAAATTGGCGAATCTAAGTTTTGAGGCTCAGGAACTGAACTAACTAACCACAGCCAGTCCTGAGAGTGGTGAGGCGAAAATGGTCACTCGATGCATGCTGCATATCTAAAACCAAGAGGGGAATGATTTAGCAGGGCTGCATCCAGGCTAGCTCAGCGTGGCTCTGTTGAGCAATAGCTCCTCCCAGGGAAGAGCTCTTTTTCATTGTCTTTGAGGCTTGTCCGTTGTACTTGGCGAGAAGACAGGGCCGCTGTGTGTGCGTCATTGAATAACAGCTTGTGATTGATACTTATTTTACTCCAGCTGTTTTTCTGTTCTAAGAAGGGAGAAATGGTGCTTTTTCTGAAACTAGAATGACGAGTGTCCTTGATTCTTATTTGACTTGTTGTTAATAATCTAGTTGTAGCCTAAAAACTTAGCTCTCCTACCGTCCATAACTATTTTCTTAGTAGTGATTCATTTTTTGTAAATAGACTGACTATAAGTTAAAATGTATCTTCTAAATGTTCAATATAGATATATGTATAGAATATTCTATCTTATATGTTTGAAAACAAAAGCACTTTGTTCCAAAAAAAGGAAAAAAACAAACAAAAAAACAAAAAGAAAAGCATTTTTTCTTCCATTTGCTGCTATAAGGCCTGGTGTGAATGCTGCAGTGTACATGACTATTACTTTCTAGGATAGGTCTATTACCTGACTTGGAGAGGTCTATTGCCTGACTTTGAGAGGTCTATTGCCTGGCAAGGCTAGATCAGTGGCCTTCAGAGGTCAATTGATTGGATTGGTCTATCCAGAGCTATGCTGTGGTATGAGGCATTGGTTGATCGCATGATTTTTGGATGGTCTAAAGTGTCTTGGATGAGCCTATTTCTTTGACAGAATAGGTCTTCTGCACAGTCAGGGATGGTATCGATAGTAAGTTTGTGGTCTTAAAAAGAGGTTTTTGATTCCAGGGCCCCAACATTGATTCTGATGATGACCCCCTTGGCATCATGATTTGTTTGCCTTCAGTAGAGGTTTCCTATGGAAAAACTGATTCTGCTTTGGCTTCCTCTTCAGGGTGATGTACAGTGTAGACACATTTCTCCAGAGAGCTATATTGTTATCATTTTTAAACTGATTTCTACTTGTGACTTAATGAGGAGAGGATTAGCCCAGGGTGGAAAGGACAAATCTGGTTTAAAGAGGTCCTGACCGCCTCGGGGAAGTTAATATTATCATTGTACTGTATGGCAAGCCAATTACAAATGGAGATTTAATCCGGACACTTATTGCCTTCTTAAATAACCTTTACACATCACACACAGACAAAAGGAAATCATAGACTAAATGACAGCCATCTGTCAGTAGCCAAGAGGCTTCTTCTTGGCACAAAATATCGGTCTGTTCAGTACAGTCAACAACAAACATGTTCAGTTCAATACAATAGTTACTTAAGTAGCAGAAATGGGAAGAATAAGTTCAAAATTGGATGGAAATGATTAAAACAACGTTGTGTACTTGATTTTTTTCTTCTCGTCAGGCACTTAAGTATTTGAGGCATAATTCAACTGAAATTTTGCCCAAGTCTGTTTGCGGGTAATGGCTTGTGGTTGAGCCTGTAGTGGGCGGCTGGTTGACCGACAGTAGACTCAGACTGAGCTAGCAAGCATTCTGGCGGACATATGAAGCCTGTGTGTGTGCATGGTTGTCAGTCTTGAGGCTGGTTCAAGAGAGTCTCACAGGTTTTTACATTTAATGTGAGTGGTGCAAGCTGTGCAACTTTATATTCAAACCTGAAGACTCTGTGGCATTTTAAAAGTCAAGGAAACAAGCAAAATTCCGACCCAGTTAAGCTATTCTTTTTTTCCCTGAAGACATAAAAACTATACAGTCAAATATTACGTTAATAGAGTGTGAAGTCTGTGCTACTCTTGTCCAATATAACGATTGAATCCATAAAGCTCTTCAGCAAATCAGGGTAATGTTCTGAGATATGTGATGACATTTAAAATCGAAAGAAAATATATTTATGTATTCCAATTTATGTCATCATTCTTTCCTCTGTACAAAAATAGTGTGTTTGTGTGATTACTTATCAATGTAAATCAATATGGTGCCGTGCTCTCAACACAAACAAAAAGGCCAATAGACTTGTCATGAAAAGTCACGTGGTTTCCAAGTTCTGTCAAGATCCTTTATTCCAATATAAATAAACTACAATCTTTTCCATTTGAGAGGGATTTCACTTAGCGTTCCAGTTTTAATCCAACTAGGGTTTATTGCATGGTGCTGACTATTTGTTAATGTTAGCATCCAAGATACTAAACAGATGTTGAATAAAGACAGCCTCTTCTATATCCGATTGCATCCAATTATAATTAACATTATCTCAGTGAATATCACTCTGTATTGTTATTGGTATAAACATAAGATCGCACTTCACTTCCTCACACATGGTGATTGGTTGCAAACTTTGACCGATGGCATAACAAAATTCAGTTGGACCAATCAGAGGAATATCACTTCTTTCTTTAAACAACAGTAAAATGGTGATTTATGTGTTATAAATCTGCATTATTAGTAATGTTGAGGATACTTTCTTTAATACAGACTCTCGGATTTGATGTCAATGCCTCAAAATGAATGTGTTCATTTGCACTCAAAAATGACTATATCAGTCATAACCAAATTAAATCTTTTTCTAAATACTTCCCTAAGTTTAGAATCTAGCTTGCATAGTTGATTTAAGGCACCATTTGCTAGCCACATCTTTAATTGTTTTTTTTTGTGTGTTTAAAAAAATATATGTGCAGATTTTTCATGGCTGTGACTCAGCCCATCCCATCCTCCATCCCAATGTCTGACCCCTAAAAGTAGGTACATGGTGAACTTGGAAGTAATATGTCATCATTGAGGGGGGGGTAAAGGTGAAAAAAATATTGCATTTTACAAATTAACTTAATGTCAAAGCCCCCTCTTTGGAAAAGGAATTGATAAAAACATTTGGATCATTCATATTATGATTCAAGCCCAACCCATAACACGTTGCACCCCACTAAGCATGACGTCAGATCTCTGAGCCTGTATTTACATTTATTTAAAAGCGCTTTAGAGATATCCTATCATGGTTTTTACTGGTCAGAGCTGTCCTCTTGCCTGTAAAACACCTTGTTTCCAGAGGTTGTGTGCTTTTCCTCCACCCTACTTCCTGGTGTACCAGAGATAATCCACCATGTATGAGGAGAATGCAGTGGGAATGATAGCATTTGCATGCCATTTTCTTAACATTGTGCGAGGAACAAAATTGTTCGTAATTTGGCAAATCATATGAAACATCTGTCAGACATTTTTACATGACACTTGGACCAACTTACAATATGTTTATTGCGTTGTTCTCAGTCCAAGGATTTTTACCGTAAACTGATGAATTAGCACAAAGAGACAGAACGTTTGGTTTCTCAAGTGTTCAAGATGCAAACAGAGTACATTCAGAGCCCCCCATTTTCCTACCCGATTTCCCAATACTACCCAGCTTGCACTTGGTTTTTACAGAATCTCAAGTAAAATAAACATTATTTAAAATATGATGCCTGCTGAACCAGGTGCCTTACTCAAAGAGATGAGAACACAAACCTGATCTGCACCTTTAGTCAGTCTGGAGGAGGTTTTCCTACAGGAACCAAGGACTGGGTCTCCCAAAACAGTTATGCGAGTGTCTTTCTGTCCTGGCTGTGATTCTAAACGTGAACCTTTAAAGAGATGAAATATCCCGATTTGACAACCGTGATTTCTTTTTTTTCACTTCTCTAGAGGAGTTTGTTGAAAAGTCTGTTTTGTTTTGTTCTCCATTTAGTTCACTTCTAAATGATGATTAAAGACCAAGAAGTATTAGTATTAAATCACACTTGTTAGTATTGTTTTGGGACTCCTGGTTGTGTTTGGACTCTTTTCTCTGCCCACTGTGCCATACTTTTGGCTGTTGCTGCTGGTGTGCGAGTTTAAAGAAGAGCAACTCCACTATGTTGCAGTCCCTAGCTAAGGATGGCTGGCCTGAGTTTACTTCTGACATACATTTCATTCTTTATCTATGGCTTCGTATGAGGCACAATGTGTGCTGCCTTTCAAGGAAGAAAAAAAATATTGAAGAAAAGGATCAAATATAACTTTTCTCTCCGTTACAACACAATTGTTAAGTGCCAGACCCTCCTTGAAAGTCACTATTGGCACTAAGTCGCAAGTTGCTGAGCAATGACAAGGCATGGAGGTAAACTGTGGTGCTAACTTGTCAGTGGCTGGGTGCTAATATGGCTGTGTTTTTAAAACTGCATTAGCCATTTTTTTGTTTTCTCTAGAGGAATCTGGTCAGTCATGTGTCTCTGACTGTGCTCTGCTGCGCTGCTGTGTGCTGACATATAGACAGAAATTACTGTTGCTGCTGTTGCTGCTTTGCTGATGAATGTCAAGTAGTCTTCCTCACCAAGATCTTAGAGACAGATGTGTACAGTGGACAGTCCCTTTGACACTTTCCTGTTGTTGGATGCCCAACTGTGCACTCCCATTTAGACTGTTTGTGTCCCGAGTGAGAGAAAGAGAAACCACATCTCTCTTTGTAGCCAGGATGCAGAAAGATTATGAATGTTGTTGTTGTTGTTTTTTTACATGGACTCAAAGTTTTGAGCTTTTTAAAATATTTTAATTTGATATTATGCTCTGAATCTGTATGTGATGTTGCACGTTAAAAAATTTCTAAATTTTATTTTATTGTGTTTTTCCAGATCTTTCGTTCGTACCATTGCTTTGATTTGTTGTATTTTTTGTTAAGTCTTGGAACATAACAGTTAGTGAGATTTTATATTAAATGGAGCTCACACAGCTTTTCTCCTGTAGCTAGCTCTACTCGGAGTCAGAGGCTTGGCATTGGTTTCCACGGTCATGGCGAGTAAAGTCGATTCTGAAAGCCAATGTCTGTGAAACCAATGAAGAGTTCTGTCATGTGACGTATCCGTTAGAGATTTAAAAAAAAGGTTATGACAGGGAAATGAACTAGTACCTGACTTAGGCTTGAGTCAGCGAGGAGATTCTGCTCTTTTGACACAACTCCTCTGCCATTACTTTGGCATGTGGAGGGGTGTCTTCTACAGCTCTTAGAGCGCTGATGCAGGATCAGTTTTTTGCCCCACTGCCACTCCACTCCAGCCTTAACTGGTGGGGATTGGGGTGGGGTTTGCAAGTCTGACCCTAGCTCAGCATTCAGGGAAAATTTCCCCTCTTCTTTGTTGCTTGACCTGCAAGATTTTGTATCTTTAGAGCTCCTGGTGATGGTTTCCATTTGGCTCAGTAAAGGCAATTCTGAGATCACCCAGAGGTCAGTAGGGCTGGTGGGCAGAGACCCCTCATCCCCCTTGCAATGAATTATATTTTACTTTCCTCTCCTGCAGACTGATCTAATAAACAAACAACAACAACAATCCACCTTCAACAATAAAAAAACATCAACTCTCTTTCTATACAAGTCAAACTCTTCATCAACCACACACTGCAATGATTTACATCTCCTTCCAGACTTGCCAAATTGCATGGTATGAGTGAGGTGTGTGTAAATTTATATCTATCTTTCTATAGATAGATGGATAGATAGATATACACGTGTGTATATGTGTGTGTATTTTTAAGGAAATGATACACTTCAAGTATTCAATTTCTTTTTTAATTAAAATATCAATGGTTATCAACATGATTGTTTTAGGAAATCTCGTTCATAAGGTGTAGAGAATGCGCGAGATGATCCACCATCCTGAGCTCCACAGCTATATGCTGTTGTTGTGATGCTTCTGATCTTGTATGGTAGCCTATCTGAGTAGATCAACAGCATGGGATCTTTCAGTAGCTAGTGCTGTGTGTGTGTGTGTGGGTGAGTGTGTGTGTGGGTGTGCATGTGTGTATGGTTGTGTGCGTGCATGTGTTCTCCCCCAGTCTCAGTAGGAAGGCTGTACTTCATTGCTAAGTGCTCTGTAATAGAACTCTTGGTGATTAATATTGTTACTATTATCATTTCATAAAGAAGCAAACCCGCAGAAAGTGTATCCTGCTGAAACTAACTTGATCCTCTTTAGCAACGTCTATATTTGTAGTTCACATATATGCCTGTTAGAATATATCTTGACAGTTGTTATATTTATGTTGTGTAATAATTGTTGTGCTGGGTTTTTACTTCGGTTCAAACCTCATCTTACATGGTCTTCTATTCCCTTTTTTTTCTTTTTTGGAGGCACTGCATAGGTATAGAGGTATAAATCATAACACGTCTGGTTCTTTGAACAGCTTCTGACACAGATCTGCTCTGTAGTTGTTTGACATCCAACAGACATTTGCCCTGTGATTCATGTAACTGGGCTTCTTTTGTTTCCCTTCTTTTTTTCTTTTCTGAAATCATCATTTCCCTGTCGTATCAGCCAGGAGTTGGTACCTCAGTTCAGCTTGTAACCACAATAGTCTCATTATGTTATTGATTTTACTATCAAAGTAATAAAAACATAGCACCACATCCTTTATGCTTGTGTATTCATTGTGTAGTGTGACTTTGTTCGTGTACTGCATCGATGTCAGACTACTACAAATAAACTAACTCATAGTCATGTCTACAGCTGGGTTGCTGGTATGGATGGATCGATTCCCTTATCAGTGCCGCAGGTGGAAATTTGGATTTCTCTGCATTTCAACCCATCCTATTGTATAGGAGCAGCAACATGTGCCACTCGGGGAGCAGTTATGGGTAAAGTGTCTTGCTCAAGGACATACTATATGCAGGACCGGGGATCGATCTTGTAACCTTCCGAGTGCAACAACTGGTCTACCCACTGAGCTATGCCGCTTGTATGAGGAGGGGGATACATACTGAGGTGAACGGAATTTTGTTGAGCTTGCAAAAACAAATACAGCTACAGAGGTCATTAACTCATTGTACAATATGAATTGATATCCCTCAATTAAATGGCCAAGCAGAATAACACAATTAATTCTTAACATGCTTACAAATGTTGCTGATAGGGAAGTAGGGCAGGTGATGCAGTGGTTAAGCACTGATGCCTCACTGCAACACGGTTCTGGTTTCAATCCCGTCCTAAGTTCTTTCTGTGTGGAATTTCCATGTTCTCCCTGTTTCTGAGTGGCTTTCCTCTGGATGCTCTGGTTTTCCACCACCATGAAAAAGACATGCAGGGACTGAAGATAGAAATTAATTTAAAGCTATAATCTGGTTGAATAGTGATATTAATGTAAAAATATACACATAGTCCCCTTAAAAAAGCGTACCATTTATGATTGTTTAAACTTCTACTTATTTAAATAGGGACAGCCCATATTAATGGACATAATGAGTCAAATGTATGTAAATATTACCAGATTCACCCACCAGGTTAATTTTAATCTTTGGTCCCTTAGCAAAATAAAACATCAATACATACTACCTAAAGCTCATTCAATACAATAACCATATACTGCCACCACACACTATCTAAAAATCATTCTATATAACAAGCCCTAACCATAACTTCAAGCTGATGTTAGAGAAATCTTCTTAAGAAATCTTCATAATAACATAAGTTTACATCATTCAGACTACATTAATTAAGAAGATCAGCCCACTTGAAACTCACTCTGCACAATAAGCAAACCCTCACAAATGAAATACACACCCGTGAAATGCATATAGTGCCTCCAAAATTTATATTTATAATGATGCAAGTGACCATCTCTCAGTCTTTATAATACTTCAGAGTTGTATTAGGACCAATGAAGACATGAATCAAACAACTAGTTAGATGCACAAGAAAGTTGTCATTAATTCTTTTAAAGAAGTACCAATGAAACATACATAAAGTTTATGTGGAGCCTACGAGACCTTCTTGTCCGTAACAAAAAATCACATTTCAATTTAAAAAAGCTGTGAATTTAACAGAAAATCTGGAATTCCACCCATCCATCCACCCACCCATCCATTCATTGTCAACTGCTTAGCTAAAGTTGGTCGTAGGTTAACTGGAGCCTGTTTCTGTTCTCATTGGGCGAGGCAGGTATGCACCTTTGAAGGGTCACCAGTAAAAGCTGGAGTTGACTATAAAGCCATGCAAAATGGAAAAACATATTAATTATTTTTTAAGAAAATTAAATACAAGACATAAAAAGTACAGTCTGATAAGATACAGCAAAGGGGATAATTATGATAAATTTTATGAGACAAACGAAATGGAAAAGATCAAATGGTTGATTATGAAGAAGGAAGACTGTTGTGTTGAGTTCATAGAAGAGGGTTGAGATGGGATCTGGGTGATAATGAAGAGTTGCTAGATGGCTGGCCAACCACTACAGAAATAGAGAAACAGCTGGGAAGATACTTTGCATGTCAACAGGACAGAGGAAGGAAGACAAGGAGACTTGGTAGTGGAACGTTGTAGTAGAGCAAAGTATACAAAGGAAAAGTTTGGTGAAGAACTGGGATAGGTAGAGGGATGAAGAAAGTAGAAATGAGTACGAGGGGATGCAGCATCATGAAGCAAAAAAAAAGTGGTGAAGACAAAAGAAATGGCATATGATGAGTTGTATGAGAGGTTAGAGACTAAAGAAGGAGATAAGGCTTTCACTGATTGGCTTGGCTGAGGGACTGACCTGGGATGGATGTGTTACAGGTTAGGCCAATAAAGGATAGCTGACAAATGAAGAAAGTGTGTGGGAGAGAGAGAAAGAGAGAGAGAGAGAGAGAGAGAGTTGGATGATGGGGAGATAGTAAATCAGAAAGTGCAGTGGATTACCAAGGAGGAAGTGAGGGCAGCTATGAAGAGGATCAAGAGTAGAAAGGTGGTTGGCCCAGACAACATATGGCATAGCGGCATAGCTCAGTGGGTAGAGCAGTCGTCTGGCAATCCGAAGGTTACAGGATTGATCCCCGGTCCTGTACATAGCATGTCGAGGTGTCCATGAGCAAGACACTTAACCCCTAACTGCTCACTTGATGTATGTTGCTCTGGATAAGAGCGTCTGCTAAATACTTGTAATGTAAAGTCACCTGTGGAGGCACTGACATTTTTAGGAGAGATGGCATTGGAGTTTTTTATAGATTATCTTTTTTCCAGGCTGAGGCCGGCCAGGCTCCATGGCAAACTCAGCCACCAGGCATTCGCTGACGGGCCCACCTTCTGGGCCTGGCTCCAGATGTGGGCCCCGGGCTTCCTCCAGGCAGGGTATTGTCACTTCTTCCTGGATCTTTTATTTAATTTATTTATTTATTGGTTCCTTTATTTCCCCCACGAATTCCCTGAGTTGCCGATGGCTGGATCCGTCACTTTGATGCCCCTCTATAGCGTTGACAGGAAGGAGGAAGGATAGCACATGTCTCCCCTAAGTCACACATCACGAGAAAAGCATAATGCTTGGGCGTCAGAGAACGAAGCAGAGCACTGTCTGTTCACTTAACCTTGAGTGGCCTGATGACCCAGAGAGAGACACTAGCGAACCTAGAATCCTTTATCCAACCTAACCCCTATACCCATGTGAGACTTAGCCAAATATGCCCCACTAACTATGGACCTCCGGCCGTGGTTGGAAACGACATAACTGGGATACGCACACCAAACTGCATGATGCAGAGATGCGCTAAACATCACCTTAACCCCCTGCGCCACCGGCCCCGGTATTGGATCTTGCAAAGTGAGAGGATGCCTGAAGAGTGGCGAAGAAGCATGCTGATATTTTAAGAATAAGGGAGATGCACAAGGCTGTAGCAACTACAGAGGTACTAAGTTGATCAGCCACAGCATGAAAACATGGGAAAGAGTAATGGAAGCTAGGCCAAGAGGGGAGGCGATAACTAGTGAGCAGGAGTATAGCTTCATGCCATGAAAGAGCAACACAGATGCCATATTTGTTTTGAAAATGTTGATGGGGAAATAAAGAGAAAGTCAGAAGGAGTTACCCTGTGTCTTTTTGGATTTAAACACTATTACCTACAAGTACCTGGAAGTTGTTCAAAATGAGTTAAAGTCAATATGATTTGAGAGGCATTGTATATTTTTAAACAAAATTGATGACTGATGAAGAATGTTTGTGTTTCAAAGGAGTGATTTTATTGAATAGCTTTCATGAGGAACTGAAGACATGTAGAAAACTCGGTAAATTCACTTACAAAGACAGGTGAACCGGTTCAACTGGATCAGAAGTTTATTCAGAAACATTCCGTCACTCAAACAGGTGACACCTTCAGTCTGAGCAGACTGCAGCATCCCCCCCTTATAAACAGTACATTGACACCACACAACAATTAGGCTGGGCTCATATGCAAGTTGGTCAGGCTACAAATCCCCTGCATCCAGCCTCCAATGGGAGGCACCTTTCTCTCTATCCAGCCTGGTGGGAATTGCTTACCATTACATTACATTACATTACATTACATTAGATTACAGGCATTTAGCAGACGCTTTTATCCAGTGACGTACAACAAGTGCATAGGGTCAAGGTACAAAGGATACTGGAGCAACACTAGAAGCTAGATAACAATCCTAGTGCCATCATAAGACTCCAACACAACATCAACTAAGAAACACATACCTAAAGTAAACTAACAAGATTTTATGTGCCTAAACCATATACATCAAAATCAAGAAAAGGCTTAGGGCTAAAACTTACCTGTGCTTTGTACTCAGTGAGCATCCTTTCGGAGGCCTCTTTGGACCTCTTTCAAAGATTTTTTGATGTTACCTTTTGAGGTAACATATGATGCATTGTTTAAGGGGTGGGCATTACAAGCAGTGGCTTTCCAGCCACTCAGGATGCACAAGCTAGTGCATTCTTAGTCCTTGTCCTAAGCTTTGATAAATAAGGAGGGTTGCATCAAGAAAGGTATCAAAGTGTCAAACCTTTCCAAATCAAATATGCAGATCATAAGTGAATTTTCCATCCTTGGATTAGTTGAGGCCTGGGTAACCAATGACTGCCACCAGTACTGTTGTCTAGCAGGGTTCCAGTGGAAATTATGCTAATGTTGGGGGAAGGAGAAGGAGAGGGACAAGATATGTCCAGAGGCAGCAGGAGTACAAGAAGGGTAGGAGTGTTAGGTGAGAGTCAGAACTTTGAATGTTGACAGTATGACTAATAACGGGAAAAAGCTGCCTGATGTGGAAAGAAGGCAGATAGATATACTCTGTACAAGAGACCAGGAGGAAAGGGAGCAAGGCCAGGAGTACCAGTGGTGGGTTCCTACTGTTCTACCATGGTGCGGATAGGAAGAAACATGGGGTAAGGGTAATTTTGAAGGAAAAGTATGTCAAGAGTTTGTTGGAAGTAAAGAGTTTCAGACAGGGTGATGAGTATGAAAGTGTTTCATGTAAGTGTTTTATTGCCAAACAACCAAGGTTGGTGTAATTTGCTCTCAGCATTTAGCCCATCCTATTATATAGGAGCAGTGAGCACAACCGTAGCACAGCATTCAGGGAGTAGTTAGGAGTTCAGTGTCTTTCTCAAAAACTCCTCAACATAGATTCTGCACCGACTGAGGATCTAACCGTCAATCTCGCATTACTAAGACAACTGCCGTACTTCCCGAGCTATGCTTCTCCTCAAAAATTACCTATAAAAACAAGACCCTGAAGATGACCTTTATACTTCACAATTATGTCACAGTTTGCCCTGCCATGACGATATGGGAAAGATAAGTGAAAGCTAAGCTAAGAGGAGAGGTGATGATAAGCAAGCAGCAGTATGGTTTCATGTCACTAAAGAGCACCACATATGTGATGATTGGTTTGAGAATATTGATGGAAAAGTATGAAGGCTAGAGTCACATTGGTGTTTTAAAAAAAAATGTATTTAGACAAAGCCTGTGACAGGGTGCCAAGATAAGAGGTTTACTACTGCATAGGGAAGTCAGGAGTGGAAGAAAAATAGAGTGGTGCAGGATATACACTTGCAATCAAAATTATTCCACCCCACCGCAAATTAGGTTTATTAATCAAATATACAAACTAACCACTATTTACTAATATCGTTTCCAAAATTCAACAAAAAAAATGTTGCTTTTAATGACTACTGCAGTCTCAAAAGTATTCAACCCCCTCATGACAAACATCTTTAGTACTTGGTAGAGCACCCTTTTACTGTTATGACCTGCTGCAAACATGATGCATAGCCAGACACCAACTTCTGGCAGGGTTCCTGAGGAATCTTAGCCCATTCCTCGAGGACAAAGGCCAACAGCTCACTAATACTCTTGGGTTTGAGTCCTCCAACCACCTTTTTCAAATCCCACCAAAGATTTTCAATGGGGTTCAAGTCAGGTGACTGTGATGGCCACTCTAGTATCTTCCAGGATATCTTCTTCTGAAACCAAGCCTTAGTGGACTTTGAGGTATGCTTGGAATCATTGTGCTCCTGGAAGGTCCAATGATGCCCAACCATCAGTTTCCTCACAGATGGCATGACATTTCTCCCAGGATTTCCTGATACTTGATTGAATCCATCTTTCCCTCCACACGCTACAGGTGTCCAGTGCCAGAGGAAGCGAAGCAGCCCAAGAGCATCACTGAGCCACCACCATGTTTCACTGTGGGCAGGGTGTTCTTTTCAGCGTATGCTTCATTCCTGTTCCTCCAGATGTACCGCTGATCCATAGGCCCAAAAGTTCCTATTTTGTTTTATTGCTTCACAAAACAGAATCCCAAATCCTTTTTGGCTTATTTATACAGTTCAGAGCAAATTGAAACCAACTTTTCTTGTGCCTTTGAAGCAAAATTGGAACTTATGGATCAGCGGTACTTCTGGAGGAAGAAGAATAATGATGGACAGGCTAATGGAAAAGATCATGCAAGAGTATCTGTGGACTATGCTTTTTGTGGATGACATTGTGATTGAGAGGAAGGGGCTAGTTTAGGAAAGCCTGAAGATGTGGAGATATGGGGCCTCCAGTGGCGTAGGGGGTTAAGGTACCTATGTTCAGTGCATATCTGTCTCATGCATTTGGGTGTTTGAATCATGGCGGTGCCGTTTCCAAGCATGCCCGGAGGTCCAAAGTTAGCGGGATATAATTAGCTAAGCCTCACATGGGAATAGGGTTCAGGTTAGATAAAGTACTTTGGATTCATTAGTGTCCTCCACTGGGTCATCGGGGCGCTCGCAGTTAAGTGAAGGGAAAGTACTCCGCTTTGTTCTCCTCAGATGGCAAAGCACTGTGCTTTCCCCGTGATACCGCAATGTGTAAAATAGCGAGGGCTATTTATGGAGGACTCACATGCTATGGTCCTCCTTCCTGTTGACATTCTAGAGGGGCATCAAAGCAACTGGCACAGCAGTAGGCAACTTGGGGAATTCGGGGGGGG
>OMLC01035436.1:14245-35611 GCA_900302585.1 Regalecus glesne
GGGGGGGGGGGTTTAAGAAAAAAATTAAATTAAAAGAACTCGAGATATGCACTGGAGAGAAGAGGAATTAAAGTCAGTCAGACCAAGATAGAATTACCTATTTGTGAATTAAGACAGTGGAATGGTGAGGATGAAAGGAGTGAACGTGAGGATGGTGGATGAGTTTAAAGACGTTGAGTCAACTGCCCAAACTAACAGGAGTTGTGGAAGAGAGGCGACAAAGAGATTGCAAGCAGGTTTGAGTGGTTGGAGGAGAGTGACAGGAGTGATTAACAACAGAGGTGTACCAGTGAGAGTTAAAGGGAAGGGTTACATGATTCAAGATGTTTATTGTCACTCTGGTTGTACAAGTACAATCACATAAAATTCTAAAGCTGGGAGATGGTATTGAGTCCAGCTATGTTATATGGGTTGGAAATGGGGACACTAAGGAAAGACTGGAGGTGTAATTGGAGGTGGCAGAGTTGAAGATCCTAAGATTTTTGTTGTGAGTGATGAAGGAGGATGAGATTAGGAATTAGTATATTAATTAGAGGGACAGCTATGGATGGATGGTTTGGAATCATTTTGTTTTAATTTCAGTGTAATTTCTGTCTCTGGTCTAGCTCTCTTAGCTTAAGTCCTACTCATCTGGAAGAACCCATTACTATAATAATATTACATCAAAATTCTGTGACATTGATTATAGTGTACCTCAGGGTTCATTTCTTAGCCCTCTAATTTTTCTCTCATTATATATTCACCTCCTGGCCAAATTATACAATCATTGAATAAATTCCAATTATCATGTGGATGATACACAGCTGTATCTGTCTATAAGAGCTGATGACCGTAATCAAATGGTTAATGTAGAGGCCTGTCCAGCTGCTGTGAAAATTAGAGGTCACTAAATTTCCCTCTTTTAAATTCAGATAAATTTGCGATTCTGGATATTTTCCCAGCTAGAAACAGATGCTATGAGTAACAATTAAAATTGGCCACTCTGATTTCCCAAAGTTAGCAGCAAAACCCTTGGAGTTATGTTTAATCCCAGCATTTCCTTTGATAAACCATAGTAAAGAATTCACCTAGACTCACTTTTTTCACTTCCATAACATAGCTAAGATTTGGTTTCACCTGTCTATGAATGATGCAGAGTCTCTAATACATGCATTCGTTTCATCCAGTCTTGAGTACTGTAATGATCTGTTTTCAGGTCTGTCACATGCTGGTGCTAACATTCTTCAGATGGTTCAAATTGCTGCAGCTAGAATCCTGAGCAAAACTAAATAATTTGACTGTATTTTACTCATTTTGCCTCCCTTCATGGCTTCCTTTTCAAGTTAAATCAGGTTTCAAGGTGCTTCTCCTAACATGTAAAATCCCAAATGGGCTTGCCCCATCATATCCATCTGAACTCCTTTAACCATACACTCTATGTCAAGCTTTCTGCTCTCAAAATACAGCCCTTCTCTTTGGACCCAGAGTCAAAAAGAAGTCAGCTGGTGACAGGGACTTTTTCTACCAGGTCCTGTTCTTGTGGAATAACCTGCCTAGTGCTATTAATCAGATAATCAGTCTGTTGAATTCTTCAAATCCAAACTTAAAACTCATCATTTTTCCTTAATCTACAATTATTTGATTTTAAGTTAAGTCTTTTATAGCCTTTGCTGCATGATGGGTCAGTTTCTGTCTCAATGAATTTACCATACACTGTTCTGCCAATTAAATTATAGAGTATGGATTATTGACTATTGCAAATTATTCTTGTTTCTCTTTTTTCTTTCAGAATGGTGTTCTCAACTTTCTCTTCTCCTGTGTATATGAATGGTGTGGTGTGAGTTGCCTCTGTATGCATGTGTAGTGCATCCTGTTCCCAAGTCTCCATGGTGGCAATGGTCTCCACCTGGACAGATTTGTATCATCCTCATCACACATTTTCTTAGACGTCTTATGAATCCATATAATTTTGTTGTCATGTTTCAATATAATATCCTTCTCTGACTTCAATGTGTGATTGTTTCTTTCTTCTTGTTTCATCTCTCATGTATGTTAATGGAGTGAAATGAGTATTACCTGTGTGCATGTGGAGTCTGTCCTCCTGTCAGTTCTATGTGGTGATTTAGTAACATCTGGAGACTGCTTGGTGTCCTCCTCATCATACTTTTCATATATCTTATAATTTCATCATAACCCTGTTATCCTCTTTTGATTTTGCATTCTGTTAATTGTGTTTCATTCTATTCAGATATATGTTCCATGTCTGTCCACCTTGGGTGAAAGATTTCTCCTCTGTTGCTCTCATTGGGATTTCCTCCTATTTTTTTCTCATTTAAGTCAAATTTAATTGGGGTCGGGAATGGGAGCAGATAGTAGACAATAAACTATTTGTTTTCCCCGCACTTTTGAAGTACAGGAGAGACATTTTAAGCTGCGATATTACGTTGTTTTCCACTGGTATTTTAGTGTCCATCTCCTTTTTATGTATGTGTGACTGTTTGTACATAAATTGGTATGTTACACGTGGCCTAATTATTTCAATTGATTATAGCTAAAAATCTTCAAGTTAGAAAAGTGTCAAATCAGTACAATCTGGGAACATTTTTCACATTTTCTGATGACCAAAGTAATAGATGAACATCGACCAATACGTCTCTCTGTCTCAAGAGAAGCTCGTGTAGTTTGATATATTGGGCTTGCCGTACACAAACAACAATGGCGTCGTCCACGGACGTTCACATCCGAATTTGTGGACAAGAAATATTGAAGTACGATTTGGAGATTAAGGCTCTCATTCAGGTAAGGATTCCAATGTGTTGCTTATACTTTTCATTCGTTGTGATTTAGCAAGCCTTTATTTTACCATGACTCTCCCTTTATCTCTCCATAGAATATTTATATTGAGGGGTGGCTAAAGCATTAGCCCGAGCAATATTAAAGCAAACGCTATAACCGTGAAGCACTTTTTTAAACCGTCCAGCTACACTGAGAAGTCAATTTTTACACGCTACAGGTATCTACTTTTTAGGGATGGACACGGATTTAGATGGAGTTTAGGGGATTATGGCTGGATGCCTTTCCTGACCCGCCTCGTTGAGTTTTGAACTCGCTGCCTCTCTTTGTTCAAGTTGCACTACTAACTAATAAGATAAATTAATTTCTTAATTTGTGCCACAGCTAGTGAGCAAGCTCTGGGACCTCTCACTTTTTTTGAACTACTTGCGCTCCGGGACCTATTGCGTTGGATCCGGCAACTTTCGTATCGATAAAGGAAAATGAAAAAAAAAAGTCTCTAGTATTCCCAAGCGATAATATCCAAGCACGTCATCGATTCGTCCGTCAAAAAACAGCAATGAAAAACATACAAAAATAACCGTTATCCTCCTCAAAATAACGAATGTCAATTGCAGATAATACAGAGATAATAGCCAATCACATAAAGTATTTAGTCAAGACCAACGTTTCCGCTCAACTGTCCGGCTAACTAACCTACATCTAAGCATTCCGATAAACTCCACTACCGTGCATTGGACATTTACCTGTTGCGTAATGATACGTCTGTTTGAAATATAGTTTATTTTAAACTTGTCTTGATGCATGCTCAATAATCCAGGTATGGGAATCAAAAAAGTTGAATCGGTTCAAACTGGATCAGCAATTTGAAGACATTTCATTTGAAAGATGAGTTTAGTTAAGTTTATTGCCATTTAGCAGATGCTTTTATCCAAAGTGACTTTATATAAATGCCATTTTGAGTGATGAAACATTTCTGAATAAACATCTGACCTCATTTTGTAATCTTAAACTTGTAAATCCTGCAGGTACATGTGGGCATGGGCAAAGCGTCGATGTAATTTTACTGAAATTAAAAGAACAATGAATTAAGGGGTAAACTAAGCTTAATAGGTTATTTACCACCATAACACGACACTGGTGAGACTTTCTTTTTTGTTAACTTTTTTGTCTGCTCCGGGACCTCTCAGGAGCTTTTGTTGCCCCTGTCACTGGAACACTTTTTTCTCCTGCACCTCCAGATTTTCAAATTAAGAAATGAATTAATCACTAAAATATATTCCTTTATAGGGACAGTGGACATCAATTAACATTTAGATCTAATGAAAATATGCAAGATTTAGCCACCAGGCCAATTGTTTTTGGTTGTCCCAAGCAGTTAGTGGTTCAGTGTCCTGGACAATAACTTTTTGACACGCTCTCTGAAGGAACCGAGGGTCAAACTACTAATTTTGCGATTAGTAGACGACCAAACTCTTAACATAGATTTGGTGTAACTGAAAAGTGGAAGGTCAACACGATGTATGTGATATGTTTACAACAGACCTGCCAACCACTGAGAGCTCAAAACCTGGAGGTGGACAACAAAAAACCTGAAGATTCTGCCAAAAACTGGAAGTTCCATAAATTGTTTAATTTCATTGTCTAACCGAAACATGGGTGAAATTTAACTGCTACTCCAAGTATACAGTAGTATACAACTACAACAACAGTGTCTTATGTGCTGTTAAACTTGGCACTTTCCTTAGTGTACGATTCTAAAAAGTTCAGTCTCAAGCTTCCATTAGTAGCAAGGTGTGGTCTTTTAAAAAAAGACTAGTTTGATTGCCAAAATGTCAGAGTGTCAACTTTTAAACAAGAACCATCTTTAATTTTTTTCTTGCGGACAATACTTAAAGCCACTTTTCCTTAGCATTGCCATGTGGAATTAGAATTAGGCTACTGCTTCTGCAATCCTACATAGATGTGGGAATTCCTTTACTGACCTTCCAGGTTGATTCATCCGTCCAATGTGACACCATAAAACATCAGCACGGTAATGGAATACCTTGGTTCCATGAGCTTCAATGGAATCAAATACTTTTGCAGCTTGCTAACCATCAGGACGAATTTCTGAATTATCAAATGTTTGATAGTCACAAAATTATTCACAGTCTCAAGGGGCACTTCTCCAAATAGTGTTCTGTATCTATCATAAAAATACTACACACACTCCCACTGTACTTCCATCTACTTGGAGAGAAACATCCAAACTGCATTTCTAATCAACTAATTTCTGGTGTTTCTGGTGACTAGTTGTTCTTTTATCTCCCTATGTTGAATGCATTTATATTAAGTCAGTTTGGATAAAAGTTTCTGCTAAATGCCAATAAACTAAACTAAACTCATCTTTCAAAGGAAATGTCTTCAAAATATAATCCGATGAGCTTTCAAAATAGCACTGGGCAGCATTATAGAATTCCTGATGCAAAGTTTCTGTAACGTCTCCCTCATTCAACAACTTTTCAAGTGTAGTATTTGTTCACACCCCCAAGAAAGAAGGACGGGTTTGACTTGATAGTTGTCTGGTCAGACAAGTCAAGATGTTCGATTTCAGCATCTTTTATGAACTTTGGCTTCACAATACAATTATCAATCTTTCTTGCCAAGGCAAACATAGCTCCTTGCAACACATGAATTGTTGGTTCACTTCTCTTTAGAAGGTTATTGAAACTCTTGAAACAACTGAATAGATGCATTGTGGAAAAGCAGGACAGGCTCACAAAAAAGGTGAATTGGTTCAACTGCATCAGAAGTTTATTCAGACGTTTTGTCACTCAAACAGGTGACATCTTCAGTCTGAACTGACTGTGGCACCCCCCCCCCTACATCGATACCACACAACAATAGGGGCCCTTATGCAAGTTGGGTGATCAACTTCACATTCAGTGGTAATGAGCATCATTCACAGAGGATTGGGGGATATTTGGAATCAAAGCATTGTAAGAAGATGACTGATGTACTCTCAGGCCACCACCACTGTTCAAGGATGGTTGTTCCCTCTTTACATAAATGGCCTCTTTAACCCCCCCTTTCAAGCCAGCGTTCCTCCCTATCAAGGATGTGAACATCATCATTGAATGAGTGGCCACTAGCCTGTAGATGGGTGTAGACCGCAGAGTCCTGCCCTGACATCTTGGCTCTCCTGTGTTGTTCCATCCTCTTAGCCAGCGTTTGTTTGGTCTCCCCAATGTACAAGTCACTGCAGTCCTCCTGGCATTTAACAGAATAGACTATATTACTCTATTTGTGACACCTGATCCTTGGGGTGGACCAACTTGTGACGCAATGAGTTTTGGGGTTTGACAGCAACTGAGATGCGATGTTTGGAAAATACTCAACTCAAATATTCTGCAACTCCCACCACATACGGAATCACCACCTGTTGGCGTTTGGGCAACTCTTCTTCTTCCCCACTTGGCTGGAGCATAATTTGGGAAGCTTCCTGGCTTTAACTAACGTCCAGTTGGAGTAACCACACTTAACCAGGGCCTGTTTGATGTGAGATTTCTCTCCCTCCCTTGCTGCTGAGTCAGTCAGCTCAGTGGTACACAGTCCCGATGACTCCCAGTTTATATTCTAGCAGGTGGTGGAGGTCAAACCTTGAATACTGAGCAAGTCATTGGGTTTGAAAATGCAGCCTTCCATCTTCTGAAGCTTTTGTCTGCAGAACGTTCACCGAAGAAGTATGACTTGAGACAAGGAAACTTCTTTACGGTTCTTTAATACACTGTTCTAAGGAAAGCCAACATGCTTCGTGATTTGTTGGTACTCTCAGTTACATAATTCAAAATATTACAAAAGTTTCCCCTTGTATTTGGAACTTTTTTTCAAAACAATAATACATTTCAACCAAAAACTCTTCAACATTTTTGTCAGTGGCTTCTGTAAAGCAATCATTTGGCTTGGTGGCAGCAATGCTAGCCAAATGACATGCACGTCCAGAAATAATTTTATCTGGTTTCTTCTCTTTACAACATAAGCCTATCGAGTTATTGCATCCAATCACTGAATTAGTGATGTACACACTGAGGCTTAGTGCATTGAGCCATGGGATTCAATCACTTTGTAATTTTTCATCCATGACATCAAAAATGCCTGCAATTTTCCACAATCTTTCACACTTGTAGATATATGATAAAAATGACTTTCAACTTGTTCCGATCAATTGAGATCAGATATGTCAATAGTATGACAGGGCTAATCTTCTTTAGCGTCATGTCATTGGATCAATCTATACTGAAAGTGAAGGGATCGTTCTTAGTGTTCAACTAAGAAGGGCACTGGGGACCCATTGCAACATGTATGATAGTAGAAGTTTTTGTACAACCTGAGGTATATGATGCAGCAATTTTGCTATCAGGGAAGGCTTCTTTGAATAATGGACCCAAATGTCTAAAGTTGCAATAAGGAGATTGTCTTGGACCAGAAAGTTTGTCGCCATTATCTGCTTTAACAACACTTTTGCTCAAATAATTGGTGTTTCCTGAAAAGAATTATGTAATTGATCGTCTTTTTAGTGGAATCAACTTTCTTTTTGTGCATTTCCTGCTGAAAATAATCCTTGACATCCTTGATTCTTTGGCGAGTACAACTTTTAGTCCTGCCACATGGGATGCAGTAAAAGCTGCACCGATCAATAGCCACTGCTTCCACAAGATAGTTTTGAGCCCAAACTGGATTACATTTTACTTTGTATTTTGACAATCCATCGTACTTCTTTTAAGCAAAATTCTTTACTTGCACTGTGTTCATTGAACTAAGATCTTCTTCAAAACGGTTATGCCTAAGCTTCACTGAAGCCATTTTACTCCACACTGCATGAGACAAAAGACAAGTCCGACACTACAGCACATGAAATCGATGCACAAACGATACCAATTTCATACCCAGACTGCATGTGCAGTGCAAGGAAAGTTACAATGTGATCTGTGAGCCCAAGTATTGAAATCAAAATTACATTTGTTTACAAAAAATCTCCAAGAAGCTTTGTTTAATAATGGATTACCTTTCTGGAAAAACCTGTAGATTTCAGGACTTTGCCAGGAGGCTGTGAGAAAAGGTAAAACTATCCTGCCAAAAACCTGGAGAGTTGGTAGGTCTGCATTTATCTGCATAGTGACTTCCGTCTGATCTTCCACAACACTATTTTTGATCATTTTAGCCAACGCATGTGTTGGTGGGTGCAAGTTTTTCTGTCATGAGGTAGTTGATTCGTTGATCTGTATTAGTTACTGCTGGACTCTGTTAAACTGTGAAAAAAACATCAAGTCAAGGACTGTATAAGGTAAAAATCTATTTCTTAAAGGTAATCAAACATACATTTTATTAAACACAACTCACATACTAATAAGGTCTTTTTTACTAGACATGATTATCCCCATATTGTGGGGATGGACACATATTTTGATGGTGTTTGGTGGATTAAGACTGAAAATCCTTCCTGACGCTCTGTTGTGGATTCAAACCCACTGTCTCTGGCTCGTTGGTTCCTAAGGCACGCATGCACTACCCGCCGAACTACCACAGTCCCCCAAACACATCTCATAATACTGATCATCGTTATATCAATTGTTCATAATATTTTCTGTCTGTCTGACTGACTCTGAAATACAGGAAATCAGAGAATGTTCTGGCCCCCAGTCTACTCTGGTGGAACTCAACTCCCAGGTCAAAGAGAAGTTCAATCAACTCCGTTGTAGAATAAAGGTCAGGTAGCTCAATTGAAAAATATTTTGCTAAAATATGTTAAACTGTATTGTTGTTTCTAAATCCCAACTGGTACATTTTACCTATAGATTGACACACTTCTATTCCATATCTCAAATGTAGTTTTTTATTTAGTGTTTGGTTTGGTTGTTGTTGGCAGGACCTGGAACAGATGTCCAGAGAACAAGACAGAGACACAGACAGACTGACAATTCAGGCAGAGACAGAAGGCCAGCGCAGACAGATGCTTAGGTATACAACATAAACACGTGCACACACCTGTACATACATACACTCATGCATTGGTTAAAAGGGTGATTTGGCTTGACATAGTCTGCCCATAAAGGTCAGGGGCTCAGTGAAGAGTAACTGTTTTGTTGGTTGTTTTACAATGCAAATTGACTTATTTTAAAAGCGACCTAAAGTTTTGTGATGTTGAAGAAATTGCACATAATTTTGTTTCATGTCCAGTGCAAGTCCTTACAACAAACCTAATGCTTACGTTTTCATCTGCCCCTTCAGCACCATCAGTATCTTTTCTGGGGATGTAGCAATATCTTTAGGGGAATGTCTGACAAATAATTCCATAGTGAAACTGGACAGGATAAAGTCACTAAATGTTACACCTTCATAGTATTTTAGTAATGGAGAGTTCATCACACATTTTCTTTGAATCCCTTTGGCACAGGTGTCTAAACTATCCGTATTGTGACATGGAGTGAGTTTTCCATTCTAAAATTGGATTAACAGCTATTGTGAATACTGAAAGCTTCACTTTGTTACCAAGAAAGTGGTAAAATATTTTTCAGAATCCTTACATGTAATCTGGACATCATGTCTGACTAACCTATGTCGGAGAATTTCAAACAGTTTTGTATTTGTGGCTGTTAAATTACTATGATGCGATGGCTGCCTAAGCGTTGCCAAATTTACCGTTTTTTTTTTTTTCAATCTGTTAAATTCAATGAATATAGAGAAATTCTAAATGAAAATTTATAGAAGTATGTCATGTTTAAGTCTATTCCTTGCAGAATTTGTATTCACTTGTTCTTACCAAGACATTCAATTGAATATGCAATTTCTACAGAGGTGCCCAAACTTGTACATACCACAGTAAATGTTTCTTATCAAACCATGCATGATCAATGTGCTGCTCTACATTTTTCAGTGATAATATTGTTCGTCCTTGTTCAAGGGAAAAAGACATAACAGGCAAATAAACCTGAATCTAACAAGGTCAGACAACTGAGCAAGAATGGGAGAACAAACACATTGACAAACTACTGAAAATATGTTGTGCTCTCACTGCCAGCAACCAGACAGCATGGCGTAAGGCTAACCTGGCCTGTAAACTGGCTTTAGACTACATGGAGAAGGATGAACTCATGCATGGTGGAGAGAACCCAGCCACAAGACAGAGGTAATCACTGCTACTAGGCTTCCTTTAAAAAGAGAACATAACAAATATTACTCTACTATATTTCTGCTGAATAACAGTATTCTCAATGAGAACTCTTTAAAAAAAATGTAAAATATATTTTCCAGTAAACCATTGAGTAAAACACAATTGTTATATTGTAAAAGTAATTTATAGTTTAGAGATGCGCCTGCATAATCCTGTCACTGAGGATGCAGAAGCCAGTGCATTCATAGTGCCACCCCAAAGCCTTGATAAATTGGTGAGGGTTGCATCAGGAAGGGCATCCAGCATACTACCAGTCCAGTTCAAAAATGTGGAACATAAATCAGATTTTCATACCGGATCGGTCGAAGGCCAGGTTACCAATGACCGCCACTAATACTGTTGGCCAGCTGGGTGCTGGTGGAAATTATGCTACTGTTTGGTGAAGGAGAAGGGGAAAGGTAGGAGTATGGAGGTGACATTATGACTTGCAAAGGGAGAGAGCCTGCGGAGAGAACAAAGGAAGATATACTGTGTTTAGAGGAGACCATGTGGAAAGGGAGTAAAGTCAGAAAGATTGGAGGGGGGTTTCAAACTTTTCTATGGTGCAGAAAGGAGAAGAAAAGAGGTTGGGGTAATCCTGAAGGAAGAGTATGTCAAAAGTGTGTTGGAGGTGAAGAGAAGAGGTTGGCAAAGATGAAGTGGGATAACCAGAGAGGTGAAGAAAGTAGACAGGAGTACGAGGAGATGCAGCGTGAAGCAAATAGATGGGTGGTAAAAGAAAAAAGAAGTTATAAAAGAAGTCAATGTATAAGAGGTTGGAGACTAAGGAAGGAGAAATGATTTTTATCTATTTGCTAGGCAGAGGCACTGAGCTAGGAAGGATGTGCAACACGTTTAGGGTAATAAAGGCTAGAGATAGAAATGTGCTGACAAATGAGGAGAGTCTTTTGAAAGTGTGGAAGAAGTACTTTTAAGGACCAATGAATGAAGAAAATGAGAGAGATGGTTGAATGATATAGGGATAGTAAACCAGGGAGTACAGTGGATTATCAAGGAGGAAGTGAGGGCAGCTATGAAGAGAATGAAGAGTGGAAAGGTGGTTGGCCCAGATGACATACTTGTGGAGGCATGGAGGTGTTTAGGAGAGACGGCAGTGGAGTTTTTCACAAGGTTTTTCAAAACAATCTTTGAAAGTGAGAGGATACCTGACGAGTGGAGAAGCGTGTAAGTACCTATCTTCAAGAATAAGGGAGATGTGCAGAGCTATAGGAATTACAAAGGTGTAAAGTTGATCAGCTACAACATGAAGATATGGGAAAGAGTAAATGAAGCCAGGCTTGGAGGAGAGTTGAGGATTATTGAGCCGCAGTATGGTTTTATGCTATGGAAGAGCACCACAGATGCAATCTTTGGTTTGAAAATGTTGATTGAAAACTATAGAGGACAGAATGAGTTACATTGTGTCTTTGTGGATTTAGCAAAAGTATATACCGTATTTATCTGGGTATAAAGCACACTGAATTATAAGGTGCAATATTAATTAACGTGTCCATTTTCTTATGAAAGGCGCATCGGATTACAAGGCACACTACGGTCTTTGGACCGGAGGTCTCTCTCTATGTGGGCGTGTCTCATTTTTAATGTAGTCGTGCTTGATTCAAGCGGTTATCCAGTCCCCACTGCTTTTGGAGGGAGTCTTTGGGAGGCCACACCTTCCCCCTGCCCACCTGAGTAGTGTTCAGTCATCCCCAGCGGTCTACGTCATCTTCCAAAACCCAATCCTTGTTCCGCTTTATTCCCATGCATCTTCAAAGGCTGTTTCGAGGCATTCCTCGCAGTGGGCGAGATTTTGTTACCTGTGGGATTTCTGTCAGTTTGTGAAACTGAATTGTTTGGGGGTCCTTATACACATACTGTAATTTTACCAGTATGTTTATGCATGGTACTTATGGGTAGTATCGCTCTGCGAGGCCTCTGACTACGTTAGCCGTAATGCTCTGTTAATCCATCAAGCGTTGTGGCTCCGTAGCTTATCAAAGGGGTAGCCAACTAACTCATTTTGACAGATTTTTGAGCGCCGTGTACCACATAAAATCACTTTGAGGTCAGTAAAAACAATCAGAATTAATACTTAAGGCGCTCCTGACTATGAGGCACACGGTTGATTTTTGAGAAAATTAAATATTTTTAAGTGCGCCTTATAGCCTGAGAAATATGGTAACAGGGTGGTAAGAGAGGAGGAGATGTGGTACTGTATGAAGTAGACCAGACTGACAGAGAAGTATTTTAAGACTGGTTCAGTTTGAGGCAGTAGGATAATGGTGAAGTGTTTGGCAGGAGTGATGGATGAGTTCAAGTTAGAGGTGGGGTTACATCAAGGATCAGCTGTGAGTCCTTTCTTGTTTGCAATGGTGATAGACAAGTTGACGGACAAGATCAGCCCAGAGTCTCTGTGGACTATGATGTTTGTGGATTACATGATCTGTAGTGAGAGTCGGGAGCAGGTAAAGTTGAGTCTGGAGAGGTGAAGGTATGTACTGGAGAGAAGAGAAATGAAAGTCAGTTTGACCAAGTTGGATTACATATGTATGAGTGAAAAAGAGGGGACTGCGAAATGGTATGGATACAAGGAATAGAGGTGAGGAAGGTAGATGAGTTTGAATACTTGGGATTAACTGTCCAAAGTAATGGAGAGTTTTGAAGAGAGGTGAAGAAGAGAGTGCAGGGAGGAGGGAATGGGTAGAGAAGTGTGTCAGGGGTGATTTGTGAAAGAAGGGTACCAGGAAGAGTGAAAGGGAAGGATTACGAGATAGAAGTGAGACCAGCTATGTAAAGACATGAGGCAGAGCTGGAGGTAGTAGAGATAGAGATGCTAAGACATTCTTGCTGCGATGCTGGGTATATTGGGAGAAGGATGCTGAATATGGAGCTGGAGATTGATAGTCTGCTTTGGTGACCTAAAGTAGTGGAGACAGATGCAAGCATCAAAATAATAGCAATGCTTTGCTCTTTCACTCATTGTCACTTTCACTGGGCAAGTGGAAAATGCTCCTATGTGATACTGCATGCAAATTAATTTCCAATGTTTCATCCATCTCAAGTCACCATGTATGCCCCAATTTGATTTGTGCGTTTGCATATGCATACATATCATCCTTGCATATCTAAACCATTCCACATATTTGTAAATCGTATGTGATCTATCTATTCATGTGTCAGAAAGGCAACTAAGGAAAGCTTGGTTCAGACCAGCAGTAACATCACAGAGAGTTTGATGTCAATCAGCAGAATGATGGCCCAACAGGTGAAGCAAAGTGAAGACTCCATCAGCAGTCTTGGTAAAGATTTTATTTTGTGTGTGTGCGTGTGTGCGTGCGTGTGTGCGTGCGTGCGTGCGTGTGTGTTCACATCCACTGTAGATGAGACGGAAAACTGACAAAAAGTTACAGGAGAAATTATGTTCTTGCCCCCCCCTCCTATTCTCAGCCACCTCCTCTAGAACAGTGCTGGAGACCAACGAGGAATTTAAGGCCATGACGGGAACCATCCATCTAGGAAGGAAGCTGATTCTCAAATATAATCGTCGGGAGTTGACAGATAAGCTACTCATCTTCTTGGCTCTGGCTCTGTTTCTGGCTACCGTACTCTACATTCTCAAGAAACGCCTTTTTCCCTTCACCTAGCCAGCTAGGTAGTGACCACATACTGCACAGTATGTCTGCTTTTATTTCAAGGGTAACCGCAAGCCCAGTTGCAAAGGGATACACATATATAGGGATGCTGGTATGGAAAATCCCATACTGAAAGGAGAATTACATACAGATATGGAGACCTGAGTTTGTGACCCATAGGATTACACCTCACCTTGGACCCAGAGCTAAAGATGGCCCAGTTCTTTTGTACCTAACAGAAAATGGTCTTGTTAGTTTCAGTATGCATTATGTATGTGGTAAGTGTGTATTGGTTCAGGTCTGTGTTTTCCAGACAGTTTTCCAAAACCAGAAGATGCCTCTGTTATTTCAGGTTAAATGGTAATAAATGTCAGTGATAACTATAGCTGCAGCTACTCACTGCTCCTATAAAATAGGCTTGGTTTAATGCAGAGTAAAAAATTCATTGTAAGAGTACAATGACCAAATAAAGTGGCCTTCCTTTCCTTCCTTTATGTGAGTTACTGGAAGTTTTATTGAATTCCAAATGAACATGCTATCAAACCCCAAGTGTACACATTCATTAAGAGAGAAAACCCATAAAAATGTACAAAATTGATCACATAAGACAAAAGACTCATAGGTAAAGGAAGTGAAACACTGGAAATACATCATCATATTACAACCTATATATGCCACTATACTTTTGATTATCTTGTGTTGTCAAGCTTTCAAAAGACATGAAGTTAGCTTTTACAGACTGTGGTGTAATTTTTTGCAAAAACATTCCTTATAAATAAAAAAAGACAAATAGGTAGAATATAAACTATTGATCAGCTGCACTTCAGCTGGAGACACTTTTCCAGTAAATATTTACCCACATTTAAGTCCAGAGCTTTTTTTGTCTTTTGTCTGCATGTCTACTAGACAACAGTTTTCACACACCTCCATTTTTCTAGTGTTATTGAAATGTAAGGAGTTCAAGTCAAGTGAATTACCTGAAATGGCACAGATGTGGGCAATAAATTGCCAGAAGTTAAAACACATTTAGGCAGCCAAACACTGAGAAATAAGGTTAATTACAGAGTTTAAAAAGGCATTTTTCAGGGAACGGGTTAACGACTTACAGATTTTCTGCAGCAATGCACGTCGATTAATCATTGAGGCAAACAATTCCTACAGGTTACTCTTTTTTATTACTTCTACTGTATATAAGTAGTGTTGTGATAATATAGACTGTTATTACACCCTCTGACGTATTATTTGGACAGCATTGCACTGTAGGAAGTAGTCTACTGGTATCATAATGGTGAGAAAAAGGCAAATAAAGGAAGACAGACCATTGTAACCCTTGAAACTGTTGGTCGTTGCTTTAGGGAAATTACAAGAAACCCAAGGTCTCAGTGAGCAGTTTCTTAAACCATCAAAATGCACTTGGAAAGTCTGACAAGAAGAGGTCTGGCAGTCCCAGAGCCACAGCAGTATCAGAAGACAAGTTTCTGAGAGTCAACAGCTTGTGTGGCTCACAGGACAACACCTTCAAGCACAGCTTAACACTTGTTGAATTAAAGTAAATATCAGTTTCAACTGTGAAGAAAATACTTGGGGCTGCAGGTTTGACAGGTAGAGTACCAGAAAGAAAGATATTGCTAAGATTAAAAATATAAAAGGGGGCCACTGAAGCGACGCTGCAGAGCTCAGCGGGTCGAGTGGTTGTCTTGTGATCGGACGGTTGTAGGTTCAATCCCCATTCCTGCATAAAACATGTCAAGGTGTCCTTGAGCAAGACACCAAACCCCTAACTGCTCCCTGAGTGCCACATGGCAACTGCTCCTATACAATATGATGTGTTAAATGAAGAGAACAAATTCCACTAGCCTGTGTGATATGACAATAAACTGGATGATGTTTTTTTGGGCTAATGAATCAAATTTGAGAATCTTAAGTTCCCAAAGCAGGGTTTTAGTATACTGTCAAGTAGGTGAAATGATGGGTCCTCACTGTGTGACACCAGCTGTGAAACATAGAGGAGGAAGCCTAGTGATATGGGGCTCTTTTACGGGATCTGGAGTCAGTAGCTTGCACAGAATGGCAGGCACCCTGAAGCAAAATATTTTGCAGCACTTTGCACCACCCTCTGGTCAATGTCTAGTTGGTCAGGGGTTGTTTCTACAGCAAGATAATGCCCCCGAAAAAATACCTCCAGGCTATGTCATACCTACTTTACAGAAGAAAATAATAATACAGTAGGCTTAAAATCATAAAACGACCAGCACAATCTCTTTACTTAAAACGCATGTTGCTGGTTTGGGATGCACTGGAGAGAAGAGTGAAAGCAAAACAATCTGTAAGTGGAACACATTTGTTGGAATTTCTGCAACAGTGTTGAGAAGAATTTTCCAAATGATATTTATTTCCATTGTAGAAAGAATGCCTTGAGAGTGTTCAACTGTTATATCTGCAAAAGTTGGCTACTTTGAATCAAAAATGTAGATTATGTTTTGTTAAACCATGACTCCATGGTTGTTTTTTTAATTCCAATTATTTTTGTTCTGTTTTAACTTGAGAGTATGCTGAGACCTTAAACTGTAGATTTAGATTTTAAAAAAACTGTCTATGCAGGTGTTCTTAAAAAAATTGACCAGTAGTGTATATGCTACTACACAGTTTACTGTAAAGATGATGTGAGGTAGATATCTGGTTCTTTTTAAAAATCTGATTGTCATGTAGAGTGCATATAAAACATATCACAAGCACTTTGTAAAGTTATAATAAATTATTCCATGTTCGCCCCATCGAGAGTGTACATTAATAGAGCTATTTCAACTACTACTACTACTACTACTACTAGTGCTACCTAAGGTAGCAAGTATAACCTTGACCTCTGACACCACTCTCTGTTTTCATGACTGGCCATAGCCCTTTCTGTTTCTCTGCTAACCTGCCTACCTGCCTGCCTGTCTGTCTGTCTGTCTGTGTACTTGTATATCTATGTCTCATCAGGCTACATGTTTCTGTCTCTATGGTGCAATGACCGTTGTTTCACCAGAAGCGGGAAGGTCAGGTTCAGTGGCTATGCTAAGCCGATTAAGGCCCCTCTTTCCCCCCAGATCAGCTGTTCTCGTTGTCTGCTGCTGCTGATCCTGGCCAGTGATAGTCTGAGGTAAAGTAGGAGGTGGAATAGTGGTCTGTTGCAGAGGATCTGATTGGTGTGGCGAGCAGGACCTGCTGAAACTGGTGCACAGTGCTCCCCAGTGCTGATTGCACTGTCCACGCAAACGACGGCCAACCCATGACCTCACCTCCTCTCCACAGCCCATCAAGAAATTCACTAGCTCCACGTATGACCTGGTGAGGAATGCACATGCAAACATGAGTTATTTTGTCCCCCTTGCAAACAATTTAAGAGTTGTTTTAAAATAAATTCTAATTAAGAGGTGGTATAGCTCAGTGGGTAGAGTGGTCATCTGGCGTGTTTGATCCCCTGCCCTGTAAAAAGCATGTCAAGGTGTCCTTGAGCAAGACACTGAACCCCTAACTGCTTCCTGAGCACCACATGGTGGTTGCTCAATGCTCCTATAAAATAGGTTGTGTTAAATGTGGATAATTGCAAATATACCCTTGTAGTACTGATAAACAAATCTAAAAATGAAAATAACAACAGTAGAATGGCTAAGGTTACACATTTACTGGAAACCTCTCTTGCTGTTCATTATTTTTTCTTGTTATTTCCATTGGGGAGGATATGGAAGAATGTTACAAGTCCAGAAATGAGAGCTCCAATGTCTCCTGTGTTCTTAAAACCAATGGGTAGATGGTAAAAACATCAGAACAGTTAATAACTTTACATTCTCACATCTAGAAGTTTAAATTGATTACCGATCTAATATAAATCGGTTTTATGGATTTGGGGAAAGGTCTGCCACAAGGTTTAAATAAAAATTTCAGGGGGTTAATCTGAGAGTGTGGTGGATGCATCCTGGTTAAATCACAACATCTTTATTATAATTTCATTGTGATTTTTGTGGTGAGGTCAAACTCATTTAAAGTGTGTGAGGTTCAGGGTTAAGCTTAATCCTCTTTTTTTGAATTTTCTTCATCGGGATGTCACAACATTATCAGCACAGCAAATGTATTTGTTGTGGAACATCTGGCTCAGGGACATTAACATAATATCTCTGCTCTTTTAGAAGATGTCTTGTTAGTATATCACACTGCAGTCACTAATTTGCACTGATGGCAGTTTGCTGCCAAGTGTGGCATGGCCTGATTCAGATTCAGCTCCTACCAATATCTGAGGCCAGTGTAATTGCCTGAACAAATATAACTTGTCATCTTATTTACAAGTGAGTGTAGAGGGACTGTAACATTGATAGCTGCAGCAACTGTATCAAATTCTGGAGGTATGTGAAATTGTTGTTGAAAATAAGTTGTGCCATGAAGTAAAGCTCTCTGATTCAGAAGTCAATCCTTTTTTTAATACAAGTAGGGGAAATTATGTTTGTTTTTTTCCTGTGGGGATTGCAGAGCTCAGCCTATGTTACATGGTGTATAACATAGCAAACCAGGATGACCTCAAGGTATGGCTACTTTCCCTCTTTAGCTAATTGAGCCCAGCTGAGGTGGCTCAGACATCTGGTTAGGACTCTGACCGGATGCTATCATTTTTAAGTATACTGAGCACTAGCAACTGAAAGAAGACCCCGCTACAAGCCTGGGTCATTTTCATAGAGATAATATATCCCAATATGCTTAGGAACACCCTGGGATATACCAGAAGGAGCTGTTAGAAGGTAATTGCACAAAGGAGAGGTATGCCTGGGATCCCTGGTGAAATTGTCAACCTGACCCAGAAAAATAGTTACAGAAAATAACATTGTTGAATCTGTGCGCTTATTGTATGTGGGCACCTGTGCATGCCTTAATGGGCTTTTGTGTTTATGTGTGTGAAGCCCTCACCCTGGTGGAAATAGCAGATGGAAGTGGATGAGGTCACCCATGGTGTCCATGTGGTCCCGGAGAACCAAGCAGAGCTGGTGTTTGGAGTAACATTCTCGCTGGAGTGAAAACACCATCTCCCTCACTGCTCCACATCGACGGCTCACACAGCTGAACCGTTGGCGAAGTCCCAGCGCCATGCAGCGTAATGCCTCCTTCACAAATGACTTACCCTAAAATGAATAGAGAGAGCTTGCATTTATGGCAGCTCAGTGCTGTGCACAAAGATGAACTGATTAACAAGCCAGGAAGATACATTACCTTTCACAGGATTGACTTTGAAGCAGCATAAAGCTAACAGCACCTTGCATATGATGCAGGTGAGATACACAGTACAGTGATCAATATTCAACTTACCAAGAATTTTTCTAGGAGAAGTGTCGGTATATGACATGAAATATTTCAAAAAGTGCCATTTGGAGTTTCAAAAAGCCTAAGAACCATTCAGATTGAGCATGCTACGCCATGGGAATATAGTAGGTGAACTTAATGATTTTGTACAGTCAATTTGGGTAATGCCTTCAAAACACACCCATCAATTTGCATTCTTGTGGCATATGAGAAAAAATTCTCAATTGTTTGGTCTGACATTCACCAGGTCACAGGCTTACTGGGTGGTATTCCTGGTTGTATGCAATATGTTAATACTGCTCAGGCAATATGGAGATAAACATATGGAAACAACAGGGCTTTGCACCGACACAATGATCCACAGTTGTGATAATGAATGTTATTCTTGTGTCTATCTCTCCATCAACATCATCATCATACTCTGGTTATCTCTCTCTGCAGCAACAAGATGAATATCCATTCTAATGTGGTGAATCATATCGCTACTCATGGTACTGTGTCATACTTTATCCTATTGCTTTATATCTTATACTCTTCCATACCCCAATATTATCATCTCGTATATCCCCCCTACTTCACCTTGTGTTGTGGCATCTTATGGATCTTATACATTTATAAGTTAACACATGTATAAGTATACATATAAGTTAACACATTTGACACCCTGTCAGTGTATATACTTTGTTTTTCGTCTCACTTCTGTCCCGAGGTAAACAAACTCTGCCCTTTCAAATCTCAGTTGCCCTCCTGAGCTTATTATGTACATAACAGGTAATGCCTTACATAAACCTTGTAGAGATCACTGTGGTACCTCACCAAAACAAACATAATCTCTCAACTCATCTTTCAGGAAATACCTGCTTTTTTTTGGATGTCAGGTATATCAAGTGTAAACTTGTAAACTTATTATTTGTTTAGTATGACTTGGTGTGAACACAATCTTAGCCAGTAACAGATAGGCTTACATGCAAACCCAGAGACAAACACACCTGTGAGTCATAGCGTCCAGCGTTGTGCAGCAGCGTGAGACAGATGTGGTGCAGCCCTCGAATTTCACAGGAGTTGTTATTGAAACACTGAAATGTCCCACAGCCAACATCCCCTGAACTCACCAAGCAACTCTGGATCTCTGCTGAGAGACAAAGTTGAGAGACCAAGCATGAAACTAGGGTTGATAACTGTTAATTGACATGATTTGAGAAATGTAACAAACTCTGATGCACAGGGTAGTCATTTTTATTACTCCAGCAGTGTCCAACTAGTAAATGAGCAACTATGAGTTGTCAACTCTCTTGTAGGGTCCTAACTTATGTTTTAATCAAGGTTATCAGTCAGACTTGGGACTGTCATTACTTAGACAGTGGGGGTTGGTGGTGGTGGCGCTTGCCTGCGGGGTTCACATGAGTGGCGTTGGGGAGGTCTGGTTGGTACGGAGGGAATGTGCTAGGACAGGAGTGAGCCACCGGGCGCATTGAATTACAGCGCACCGACAGAACAGGAGAACGCGGAGGAGCAACGGCGAGATTCACACACTCCGCTGGGCCGGGGCGGGCTGTTAAAGGGTCCAGAAACAGGATCGAATAGACAAGAGACTGGCTTTTACCTTACATACGACCACGAACGCACCACACCCCCCAGCGCATGTAGTGTTTTACATCCAAATCAATGCAGCCCTCATAAGCCCTCATGACCAATCGACCGCCCACTCCACTTTGTTAGAATAAGATCCTGATTTTGATGGATGTTCTTGCAAAGTCAATACAGGTTTAGTTTATAACAACCCTAAAGCTTTGCGAGGGTTTGTTCCATCAGGGTGATTTAAAAAAACAACGAGCCTTGATGAACTTCAAAATGTAGACTTGGTACAAAACACGAGTTGAACCGCTAGAAATTGACAGTGGGTGTGGAGTGAGGCGCATTTGCCACGGACAGACTACGGTGAACTGCAGGAGTGCTGTTGACACACTGCCTAAACTTAAGGGACGGCACGTTTGACAAAGTAAGATACTGAATGCCTGGTCGAAGCACTGACGACATCTAACGTCAGAAGGTGGACGGAGAAAGGCCTCCTACCTGTGTTGTGGAGGGACAGACGTCTTTTCGGCAGGGCGAATTGTTTCTCCTGAGATTCGCTTAGATCTGTTTGCGGCACTGCCTGTTGACAGGCAAGGAGCAGAAAATACAAACCAGACCACTTAAGTGGCATCGTTAGGACAAATGCAATCCAAAACTTTGTGGGGAAAACAAATTAAGTGGATTTTTATATAGTCTCATGCAACAGGTAGGTGGTAGTCAGGTTTTAACTATAGGCGCTTTGGAGCTGGACGCTGTATACACGCTGGCTATAAAGCCCTGCTTGTGATGCGCGTTCATGACATTCTGAATGAGAGCCGCGGGTTGTCTCCACCAATCAGAAAACAGTCATGCGCGCCCCTACCACAC
>OMLC01035437.1:0-26461 GCA_900302585.1 Regalecus glesne
ATGAGTAGAGTTCTCCCTTTCAACTTTAACTGTTTCAACATGGGCTACACTTCGTTCCGAAAGTCTCTGTGTTATGGTTTGCCAAGCGCAGACCTATGTTAGGATTTTAATCGACCCTACATCTTAATGTGAGGCCACGGGTGTGGCCAGGGCTCATGGGCATCGTTTGCCCCCTGCTCAAAAACAAACAAAAGGTTCAGAAGGTCAACCACATTGAAATCTCATAGTAATTATCCCCGGGACAAAATAAGCTCATAGTCACCATCACATGATGACGGAAACATCCATTATTTGGTGATACTTCCATTAAATAACAAGTGTTTGTACAGTCCACCCCCACAACTAAGGACTGATAGTGACATGTGAAATGGACATCTCAGTACGATACGAAGTATATTTTATTTGTAGTCATAGAAGGTCAAAGGCCAGATTTATATCCAGCATCTTAATTTAAAGGTTATTCGAGGTCAGTATCACACAAGGCCTTAGGATAATGTTTCCCTTGTTTCATGTATTGTTTTTCAGCAAAAGTTTTGGTCCTTCAAACGTGCAGCAAGAGACATGCGGAACTACCAACATGATTACGTAGTAGGTTAATCATCTCCATTCATCCACAGACACACATTAGCCAATGTCTGAACTTTTTTATGTGTGTATATCTTTTACCCTCAAACTGCAATACTTGCACTGTGCCCACAGTACAAGACAAACTACCTACGCTGGACCCACAAAGCAAGTGTAAGCTGCTAGACTAACTTTACATGTTTAATGTGTTGGTTGTATTTTAAATTCAGACTTACTTGGTCAATGTTGAATTATTTGTGCAATAATCACATTAATTTTCCGTATCCTCTATTGCACAGGCGGATGACAAGCCTAATTTGAACTTCTACTTGGGGATAAGGCCTTCAGTTCCTGATGGTATGCGTACAGTAGCCCAAGACAAAGTTATATGCTAAATGCTATTTCTGTTAGTGCTAAAAGTCGTTCAAAGTTGCCTCTCCATCTCTGCTGGGAAATGACTGAGTACAGGAAATCATGTCATGTAGCTGTTTCACCTTATACTCCCAGAGCAGTGCAGCATCGTATACTGTGACTGGTAGCCTTTTCCCACCTATAAAATCTGTATAGTAAGGTTAGGTTTCAGCACTTGGAAGCAAAGCTCAGTTCAGGCACAATCTCTTCACAATCTCTGTCTCTCTGCTAATATTTTACATCTGCATCATTGAGAGCAGTGAAAATCAGCCTTCCCACCTCAATATGCTCACAGGATACAGTTTTAAGTCTGTTAGCTGATTGGACAGACTCAAGCTAATCTTAGTTATAGACATGAATCACAAAAAAGGTGAATTGGTTCAGCTGGATCAGAGGTTTATTCAGAAACATTTCATCACTCAACATCTGTTGACATCTTCAGACCGAGGATGTCACCTGTTTCTGAATAAACCTTTGATCCAGTTGAACCGATTCACCTTTTCTGTTATTCCCTTACCTCGATTATTGAGCATGCATCAAGCCACTTATAGACATGGACTTTCCTCTGCCGGCCAGTGTAAACGTTTATGAATGGAAAGGATTTGGTATAATACTACAGCTGATCACCTGCCATGAAAAATAGCATGGCATTTTCAGGATTTACTTCTTGTGCCCGACAATCCCCTTTTATTTTGAATCAGATGTCTACATTGAAGAGTTCCACAATGAATGGTATGGGAAGTACAGCAAACTGGAGAGGGTTCATACTTTTATTCAATGGTAAGTTGTTTGATTGACCATTTCATGGGTATTGAAGGTGCCTAAGCTGTCACTGTGAAATGATTGTAGCAATAATGAAGAGCAAGTCAAGAAATAGGGGGTGCAGTTCAAGTGTAATAGTATGTGTCATTTGTTTTCCAAAGGTTGTTTCCTCTCCAAGAGCCAGGAGTGAACAATGAAGCCTGGACACTGACAAAAGTAGAAATTAAGGTGACACGGCAGCATCCACTGGTACACATATAATTTAACGACAGTTTCCCGGATCATCTTCTGAATAATCTTCTCTGCTTGCTTCAGGAATTCCTTGAAAGCAACGTAGCAAAAGAAAATTTGCTGAAGTCCTACAAGCTCATGTTGGACTTCTATGGTATTAAGCTGTCCAATGAGGAAACCGGAGAGGTCCAAAGAGCGTCAAACTGGGAAGAAAGATCAGTCAATCTGAACAGGTTAAATGTCTCTCCCTGTTTGATGAATCCATATGTGTAGTGTCAGTCCAGTGAGTCACAGACCTCCGTTAGTTCATACATTTACTCTTTTTATGTTTCTTTTTGTGTGTCCATGACAGTAACACCCACAACAACCTGCGCATCACCCGCATCCTGAAGTGCCTGGGGACTTTGGGGTTCAGTCATTACCAAGCTCCCCTGGTTCAATTCTTCCTGGAGGAGACTCTTGTCCACAGAGAACTTCCAAATGTCAAGGAGAGTGTGCTCAACTACTTCATGTTTGCTGTCCTTGACCGCAGAGAACGTAGGAAACTTATCAAGTATGCCTTTTTGAACTATGAGCCTAAAGAAGATTTTGTATGGTGCCCGAAGAAGATTCAGGCAATGTGGGCAAATGAAGCGGGGATTTAGTATCCCATCCAACCACTGAGAGTGATGGTCGAAGATGACAACAAAGTTGATTACTATTCCAATATGGAGTATGTGTGAGGATAATACAGAGAGGGCTAGAATACGTGCAAACACAAGAGCACAACCTGGAAAGTCAAGAGACATTTTGTCTGATCAGCATCGATGGTGTCATTTCATCGAGGCTATTAAGGTTCTGATTCAGAAAAGCAGGAAGAATAGAGCATTCAACATTTTACAAACCAAATAATCCCTTATTGAGAGAAAATGGTATAGACGGAAAGGTTAATGTGATTGAGAAATATGAAAAGAAAAAAATCTCCCACTGAGGACAGCCAGTTGTGGAGACGCTCGAGATAAAGCTATTGAATATGCCAGGTTTTTTTTAAATCTCAGAAGCTGATATCTGGTTGTCATGGGGATTTTTTGGGGGGGGGGCTCAGGACATAAGTGACCAGAGGAAAGACTTGGTGGTCTTGGGGAGCCTAAAGAAGTTTACCACAGCCAGAATAACCCAATTTAAGAATCACTAACTAAGGAGAAAACAAATGCAGGTCAAATCAGCAGATAGAAGAACAGTGATCATGTTTTCCGTGCTAATGAGGAGCTCATAAGTCAAAAACAAATTCATTTATCACCACCAGCCCTCCCCAAAATCACACAAGTTATGCCCAAAAGAAGAATGGAATAAAATTGTTTTTTTTTGCCACATGAATAAGGCTGGTGGAATTTGTTCTCTGCATTTAACCCATGCTATAGTATATGAGCAGTGAGTGCTGCTGCTGGGCAGTGCTCAGGGAGCACTTGGAGTTGTAGTGTTTTGCTTAAGGACACCTCAACACACTTTCTGCAGAGGCCCAGATTCTAACCACCAATCTCTGATTACTAGAGTTCCTCCTACCTCCTGAGCTATGGTGCCCCTATAGGGGCTAGCTATGGGCTTCACATTCACATTACAGTCTCAGTCTTCCATCTGGTTAATAAGAGAAATGCAATGTTAGCTTTAGACACTTGATTTGAATTAGAAGAAACTCCACGCAAATGGAGAAACCTCAGAAAGAGCATCAGGGGGGTAGATGTCTCCAGCACTGACATGTGTGTCGCTGGGTCACCATGTATTATAAGAGTCCTTCAGCTGTCATAGGGGATCCACATTCCAATCTGATCCAATAGTCCAAGATTGACATCTGTGTCCCACACTACTACATGAAGCCCTGTGTAAATATTTTGGTCAGATTGTCAGGGTCGATCCAGATCTATACTTTAGATTTCTTCTCATCTGTATCTTTACTTCTTAAATTCTCATTTTAAAAGTCTGTTTCAAACCACTGATGTTTTACACGAGAGTCTTGATGAATTGTGCCTCGGTGTGGGCTTTAAGACTTGTTCACCCACCACGAATCAATATTTGCCTTGTGAAATGTGTATACTTTGGGGTGTTACAGATGGGGGTGACTTTTTTGCTGCATCTTAGATTGACGTTAGAATGTCTTGAAAACTGATGTAATAGTTAAACAGCTCATGGTTTTAGTTTCTTGAGATTTCTTCATACAGTTCTCAATCTGAGGCTGATGAGGCTCTGCACACTACCGTGAAATGTCAACTGTTTGATCAAATTACAAACACGGGTAGTTTTTACATAAGGCAATTTTTAATGTTTATAGTCAGCTATTAAACCTTGCAATGTATCATTTTATAGTCTGGAGTATTATTATAGTTGTTATTTCAACCGCTTTAATGGAAGACGCCTGTGTGTGACTTAAACGTGGGGAGATGTGCCTGGTTGGCCCATCACCTGCCACATTTGTAGAAGAAGAAGCCACACCAATGCTCCAATGTGGAATAATGAATGGGTGATGCTTCCAAATGGTGACTGGACAGATGCTGGGCATCAGCAGTCCACTAACAATAAAGGTCAATATATATGTAGCTCTCTTGCAGAGACATCAAGCTAAAAAAAAAAACCTTGAAACAAAGGCCACCGGACAAAATAAAGGAATATAAAGACCACAAAAAATGAATTTAGGAGAGAGACAAGCAGGTAAACCAGGAACTCATATAAACAAACTAGTCTATCTCAAGGTGGTCGTGTGAGACTAGATAAAACGGACTGGTCACACCATGTCCCTAAAGGCATGTGCCTGGTGGCACCTGGTGGCCACTGTGGGGCATAAAGAGTTTACAGACTTGGTGTGGGGTCTTTGCAAATGTACTAAATTACATCCAGGACAAGTGTGAGAAGATTTGATGAAGACTTAAATGATAAAACAGCAAATATGGAGGGAAGCCTTAAGTGCATACAACTTGCTTGTATCATGTCTGATATCCAGTCAGATACAGCACAGACTTACATGGGAGTCAATGTACACTGGATTCAGATAGACACGCTAGAATGTAAACCGGATGCTCTTGACTGCAGACATTTTCCCATGTCACACCTACACCAGCATTGCAGTACTACTGCAGGGAATCCAGTTAGAGTAGTCACACTGGACCCTATCGTGACATCTTTAACTGGCTATGCATCGATCTCCGAAGCATTTCAGGATTTGACTTGTTTTCAAAGGAACAGGCAGATGAGAAGGAACAGGATCCTTCATTTGTAGCTATACACCCAGAGGGAGCGGACGTGTCAACGTGTGGTGTCATGTTACCACCTTAGTCAGGCGTTCGTTCCACTTGTACACTGAGTTTGGTTTCGGCCACACTGAAGGTCAAATAAAGCCAAATTCAACTATCTCCAGGTGGAATCATTCATTCATTCCAATGGAATGCTTTTGGCAGACCAAAGTGATATAAAGCCACTGAAGACACCCTGCATGGGTAGGTGGAGTTCTTCGGCTGTTCTAGTCAGCAGACATTTCTCCAGGAGAAGCTTCCAGAGATCACGTCTCTGGCTTGAAACTCCCAGCCTTCAGAGAGGTAGAGCTTGATTTCCTTGAGGAACCCTCAAGGCCACTGCCTTGATAATTGGCCGTATTCAAGGTTCGACCTCACGCTACTATGGTGAGCTCATAACTACCCTTTTGGCTGTCCAGGCTCAACCACAAGGCCTGTAAGCTCTAAAACCTGCAGTACTGCCCATGAACACGTCTTGTGAGCCACCATAGCTGGCTTTGAGAACAGGTTCAGTGGCTTCTTGGAGCTTAAGACTGATGTCAATGAAGCTAGCCTGGCTCCAGTAGCCCACATGGTTTACAAGATGAGCTGGCTTCCTCCTAAAGAAGCAGCAGCAGAGGAGAAGAGGATACATCACCTGTTTCTGCACTCAGATGGAGACCTTGACCTTGTGGCTGAAAGTGAGACTGGCTCAGAACACACAGCTGAAGAGAATAAAGATTATTTCCTCATCTTCTCTGACCAGGGTGCGGGTAAACGTGTCATTAAAGTTAAACCGAAATTTCATGAATGATCAAAAAATGACTAATCCAGAAGCTAAAAAGTTCAAGTGCTGCTAGTTTTATATCACATTTTCAATGTTTTTGTGATATTAAAAATCCTTGATTGAATGTAAACTCATAACGGCCTCGTTTCCCCGTTTGCCTCCACTGTTTCCAATCCCAACAAGAGGAGCTGAGAGCTAGCTGGGCAGAGACGTTGCCTTGCCACAGTAAAGCAGTGTTGAGCATCCTTTACTTTCTGGGGAACCCCAGAATGGACCTTTCCTCACTGGAATCACGTCCACTCATCAAGCTCCTCTCTGTAAGATTCAACATCAGCTAGTCAGGCCTGGTTTACCTAGTGATGGAAAATAACTAAAATGGAACTGGAGGGACTGCAGTGTTGGATGACACACAAAGGAGTGTACTGGTATTGGGATGTTGTTGTTGTTGGTATTGGGAGGAAGGGGCTGCTACAATTTATCTTCCATTTTGTACAGTATCTCGGTGCTGCAGTGGTACTTCATTGTGTCTTTGCACTCAAGATGGTTGCTAATAAAGTTGGAGGTCTTGGAAATGTACTCGCTCCACTGCTCTTAAATTTACTGCACTGGAAAAACATCTCCTGGATGCTCAATCTCACAGTGTCCATCCAGCATGCACCCCTGAATTCACAGCCTCCCGCCTCCATAATGTCCTGATTGGCCACTTCCAATCCATGATGTAGGGAGATTACCAGAGCTCAGCTTTTCAATGTAGGGATGTTAAGGTCAGACTTATGGATTGGTCCAGTTCACGTGTCCCAATTAGTCCCCACGTGGACTTAGATGGAGTTTTAAGGATTAAGGCAGGATGCCCTTCCTGATGCCCTGTGGTTAGTTAGAACCTAGTGCCTCTGGCTCGTCAGTTCCTGAAGCCTACCCTCTACCACTGAGCTACCACGGCCCTTGTCATTTATATTGAGGCAACCAAATGCTTAAAATGTGATGTCATTTATTAACAAACATGTTTCTATTATTTTCAAATTACTTGTATTGTAATGTTAATACACTTTCTCATTTCAGTATTTTGTATTTTTTTTTAACATTTGATGAGTATCTTTAATTTGTAACAAGATATTTTTGATGTATTTGTGCCCATCTCTGGATTTAGGATCACATTCTCAGAGCATTTCCTCATGCCTCCAAAACAGAGAATAAACAACACTACAAGCGGCTCCTATCTTGATTAGTAGCATTTACTTGTACTTTTGATACCAAAGGTGCATTTTAAGACAAACAACTGACCTTTATGTTCATCTAATAATCACCTCACGGCCTTCACTTGGCGATATTCTAGCAGGTGACTTATTTTTACTAGTGATATCCCGGAGACTTTACACTGACTCGTGTGGCTTCAGGATGCTCTTTCCCCCTCTGCATCTGCATAGATTATGATATTGACAACAAAAGAATGAGACCAAAATGTTGTCGAAAAGGTTTAATTGTTCTACTTTCAACAAAATCGAGACATTCCAATAACAACTGTCAATGTAGAGTAGGTCGGGACTTTCAGTGTCAAGCTGCTGAATACGTACAGTTGTACTGTGCAAGGGTCACAGTTCTAAGCAGTGTTTCCCTAAACTTTGACATTATCCATCTTGGATATATGGCTTATATTTTCTCTACTTAGAAAAGTTTGAATAAAAACATCAGTATATACACATATATATATATATATTCATATTTACATAACACAGATGGTGAGTGTGGATCAGTTATTTCGTATATGGGTCTCTTAAAAAATGATTTAACAGTACTGGAGCGTGTTACCGAGCTCAGTATGACAACTGGTTCACAGACAAATGAAACCGCCTTCCATTTCTTAGAATCTGCTAAAATGATATGGATTTTCAAATCTCAAGGGGAGTACAAATATCGACGGACTTGTGTTGGTGCAGAGGAGCGCAGCACGTGTGGAGTTCTTTAAATACAGTCCATCTACATTTGGATTGGTGAATCCGCCGGGTTGAGGGTCAAAAGTCTTTCGTGACCATGACATGTCAGCCATGAATGAGACTAGGATGCGTTCTTATCATTCTCCGTCTCAGCAGCTTTGTCATTCTCCTTTGACGCATCATGTTTACTCTCTTTTTTCTCCTCTCTTTTATCTCTACTTCTACTCCTTTCCCGACGATCTCGTTCCTTGTCTCGGTCCTTGTCTCGGTCTTTGTCTCGGTCCTTGTCTCGGTCTTTGTCTCGGTCCTTTTCTCGGTCTTTGTCTCGGTCCTTTTCTCGGTCCTTGTCTCGGTCCTTGTCTCGCTCTTTGTCTCGGTCCTTGTCTCGCTCTTTGTCCCGGTCCCTCTCCCGGTCTCTGTCCCTTGTCCGGTCTTTCCCGCGGTCTCTATCTCGGTCTCTGCTCCGGGACCTGTCACGTCTCCTGTCTCGATCTCTGTCTCGCTCCCGTTCCCTGTCACGATTCCTTGTTCTGTCACGATCGTGATCTCTCCTGTCGGAATCTCTGTCCCTGCCTCGCTCCCTTTCTCTGTCCCGGTCCTTGTCCCTGTCCCTCCTCTTCTCCGTGTCTGGGTCTCTGTGTCGCTCACTCTCTGCTTCCCTGTGTCTCTCTCCGTCTCGGCCTCTACTGCGGTCTCCCTCTCTGCCACGCTCGCCGTCCCGCTCCCTTTCTCTGCCTCTCTCCCACTCTCGCTCCCTGCTCCGTCGCTTGGCCTGGCCCCTATCCCATGTGGGTCTGCCTGAATGAGGGCCTTCTCGCTCCCTGTCTCGTCGTCGGTCCTCGGGAGCTTCCCTCTGTTTCTCCTCTGGGAGGTGTTGGGGGCCTGTCGGAGGTTCTCTGTGGCCCATGTCGAAGCGACTGAGGCGCTCTCCACCACGGGGCTCAGTATCCTCTCGGGTTGAGCTGTTCCTTCTTCTTACATCTGGAGAGTGGCGACGCCAGTGATCATCCCTGTGTAACTCTGGGCTGTGACATCCCATTCGACCTGGTGGGGGTACGGGCCCCTCTGGAGGGGTTGGCAGTAGTGGCCCACTGTGACGAACGGGCCTGATCTCATCCAAGCGCCTTTCCAGCCGGTACCGATCACCCCCTTCAAAATGCTGTGGTGGGAGCCCCCTGTTGTCTTGTGGGAGAGGACCTCTAAGGTCATCAAAAGACCCCATATGCAGGGGAGAATGAGCTCTGGAGCCCCCGTATTGGTTGGGTGGATGGAAGTGATGTCCGCCCATCTCACCAGAAGGCGGGCCTCTTCGGTCCTCATACTGGTTTGGTAAAGGTCCCCTGTAAGTAGGACCCGGTGGGGGTACTTGGTTGTCTTTATACATATGGGGAGGATTATGACCCTGGTGTTGGTCAATGCCTTGTGTGAAAGAGTTGAGATTTTCAGAGTTTCGAGATTGGTCAACTCTTTGGGGCTGGGAGCCATGGTCACCATACTGAGCTGGTAGGGAACCCCTGGGACCAGGAAAATGGGACGGAGGAGGAAGCCGGCTATCAAAATGACCAGGGGGTGGCGCTGTGAATTGTGGCGGAGGACCTCTGGATGCAGGGAAATTGAAAGGTGGTGGTGGGGCAGTAAATCTTGGCGGGGCTAAGTTGTTCTGTCCATCAAAGGAAGGAAGTGGAGGGAGGCTCGGAACGGTGCTTTGCTGGCTAATGTGTTGAGGGGCCATGGAAGGATCAAACATTTGCGGAGGGGGACCTCGCTGTGTCACCACTGGTGGGAAGGGTGGAGGTGGTCCTCTGGGGGGCAATATATTCTGGGGAGGTGTAAGAGTTGGCTGCTGGGAGCCTCCCCACTGGTTGTGATAGGGAGGGTAAGAACTTGGAGGTGGGCCATACTGCTGGTTGTTGTCAGCTTGCATAGGGGGAGGACCATGTATAGTATGAGTAACCTGCATTGTTGGAGGGGGTCCCTGCATAGTTGGGGGACCTGACATTGGAGGGAGATTTTGCATGGGTGGAGGCATAGCCATCGGTGGTGGCCTATTCATCTGAGGTTGTACATGCATCGGAGGGGGTGCCATCTGAGGTGGAGGGAAGCTGGAGTGTGGCAGAATGTCCGCTTGAGGTCTAAAGTCATTCTGGAAGCCCGACGTCGATCTGAGTGACATGTGGGAAGAGTGAGTATCACCCAATGTGCTCTGTGTAAGCACTGGGATTGAGGATGTTTCAGTGGAAGTCTCTGCAGGGGTGTTAAAATAGTCAGACATTGAATCTTGACTGCTCTGGTCATACCTGGAGTCCTCACCAGCTTTCAAAATGATGGCAGCATTCGGCCAAATACTGTACTTGTCCATCTCACTTTGGGCCCCGTCTGGCTCAATTTCATCGGGTTTCACGTAATGCTCCTTCACACAGTTGACCTCCATATCAGGATCCATCTGCTCCCCTAATAGAGGAATTGACACCTCTACCATGTCTGAATCCATGAAGGGAAGCATCTCAGGTTCCTCCTCCTCCTGAGACAGTGGGGTCTCAAGTTGTTTTGAGGCTTCCGTTTTCTCAACTTCCATGACTTTGGGTAATTCGGGTTCTTGAACCTCAGGCTCTAAAGGAGGACTGGTCTCTGCTAGTGGAGCAGGTGTCTCCAGCTTTTCCTCAGATCCACTGGTCTCTTTCCTGCTTGCTCCAGCCTGATGGAGGTCCCTGCTCTGCCGGGGGTCTCTTCTCTGGTTTATCAGCGGTGCAACTGATGAAGACTTGACCAGCTCTTCAACCTTTTTACCCAGCTGCAGTAGCTGACTGTTGGCCAGAAGGGACTTGGAAGGCTGTGTTAACAGTGTGTCTGTGAGGGAAAGTGGGGTGGTTATCTCTGTGGACGACATTTGAATGGTTTCCTCGTGTTCATATCTTCTCTGTTCCATTTGGAGAACAGTCATACATTCAGATACACTCTTGGTTGGAGTTGGGACAACGGGTTTGACCTCCTCGAAAATGGAGTCGTCCTCTGGGTCATATGCTACATCATCCATCTCCCCGACTTTCACTTCCGTCGGCTTGGACACCTCAGGATCTTTGACTACATCAACAGGTTTTTGGAGTACAGTGTAGCCCCTGTTGGGGTCATACTCTTCCTCCGGGTCATATGGTCGATCATCCTCATCCTCATCCTCTGGTTTCTCTTTAGGAATCTGTCCAAACTGCTGGACAATGGGATCCAGGATCGTAACAGGCTGGATTGAGGCCTCAGCAGTCTGATCGGACGGAGAGTTGGAAGCCTCAGAGTCATTCTTCTTCCTAAAAAGAGTGTTGAGGATGGTCTGGAGAGGGGTGGCAGTGGCTGGTGAAGAGGTAACAGATGGGGAGTCTTTACCGGTAGGAATAGACACAGTAGGTGGTTTGACAGAGGACAACAAGGAGAGGACAGAGGAAGCAGTTGCAGTGCTGCTCGGTGTCTGGGATGGGCTGAGGGATGGAGGTGACCCAGGAGGGGGTGTGCTGAAGGAGATATCTTGGTTTTGTCGAGCAGCTTTCTCTACTTTGATAGGGGTCGATGGCTTTAGAAGGATGGTGTCATCTATATCTTTGGCTTGGCTCTTCAGTCGTTTCTCCTCCCCTTCCATTGGAGCTCCAGGCCTTTTTCGGTCCTTCTGGCAGATTAGCAGCCCTAAGAGAAGGTTAGGACGTGCAGGTTCAAGTCCTGTAAGACAGTCAGGAAGAAAACACAAATAAAAACACTGAATGTTGGGTGGAAAGGCTTTGTGAAAACATGCATCAGTTCGCAGTTTAAGGTTCTTTACAACAATTCAAGAGTGAATGAGCACTTTTAAAAGATCCATAATACAAATACTTTCAGGCAGTAACACATGGTAAAGCTTTTCACACTACCAAACATGCCTTTCTATACCATATATGAGCCAAATAAAATGGCTAATGCATTCATTCAGTGTTAATATGTATTCATAAAAGTTTTTTTTTCAAAATAAAAGGCAGGATGCATTCTATGATAAAAGATACTGAGCAACATTTATGCCAACCCTTCATAAATGTCAGAGATCCGGGTCTAGGCATAACGCATACAATCCCTCTGTAAATGACCATCAATTGTCTGATTCATGAAACCACAACTAAAAGATCTCCACAACCAGAGCCATCTGAAATAAAGCAGCCTTGCATTTCCATTATGAAGCTAAGAAATAGTTTCTCTCAACTCTTTCATTGTGACTACGTGGGCTTACTCACAACCACATTCACGTCAATCTCATTAAAACTGTCATTAAATTGCATACATTTCTGTTAATTATCACATGGTCTCAAGGCACTCTTAACTAAATTATATTCAGTATCCAAAATAATTAATTTTGACTAAACTAGGAGTGGATCCATTGTTGTTGGTACTCCTGAAGAGGATCTCGTCTGGGAACTTACCATAGCTGCCCTGGTATTTAGCATTACATGCAGTTTAAGATGACAGTGAGGTAGATTTCTGTCAGCAGCTAATTTTTAGTCAGATATAGGCAAATTCAGATTTTTGTATTTGGGCATGCTCGTTAACCCATGTCACAGGTATCACAGAAAGTTGAATCAGTTCATACGGACACATTTATGGAGATTAATGATTTCACAAGTCAGTGAAGAGGCATCCTCCGCCTCAACTGCCTGCAGGTATCCCCACCCTCGTGAACAATACAGTGGCATAACAACCAAAACCAACGAAGGCTTATTATGCAAATTGCTCTGATCCTTAACTGGAGTTGTGAATATGGTGAGGGACATCATTATGGAGTGGGATGGATCAATGGTCTCTTATGATGAAATGTCTCTCTTCTGTGCATTCCGGTTGATGAAGTAGTGGAAGTAGTCCATATGAAATTACAAAACGACCCTACGCATAGCACTGTTGCCTCGGAGCGAGTAGGTCTTGGGTTCGAATGCCAAGTCATCCAGGGAATTTTCTGTGTCTTCACACGTTCCTCCCTGCGTCTGCAAGGTTTTCCGCTCGATGCACCGGTTTCCTCCCATCAAAAAGACATGCATATTAGGGTTAATATTCTTGCCTGTGTCCTTGAGCATGGTAATAGGAGAAACAACTGCAATTGGTCCCCTGGGCGCCGCAGCTGCTGCTATACAATCGGACGGATTAGATGCAGAGAAGAAGTTCCGACACGTTATGTACAGTGACAAAAGTATCTTCCAAAAGGACCACCTTAAACACTGACCAAGTGTGTCTGCTCCTGAAGCTGTGTTTTCAGTGTATGCACTTCACATAAAGGGGGCAGTATTTTAGGCAGAAGCATGGGTGTGCTATGGGTTACCCAGGTTCACCTAAATGTTGCTGCTTGTAAATGGAGGAAATGAAGAAGAGGGCACTGATGTCCTTTTCAGGGACACCACCTAGCCATTGGTGCAGATTTGTGGATGACACCTGGGTTAAAATTAAATTTCAGTACATACCACAGTGCACCAAGAATTTTAACTCTGGACAACTACATCAAGTTCACCAGGGAGGATGTGAAAAATGAAAAAATGGCTTTCTTAGACTGTGAAATTGTAATTGGTGTTGGGAGACATTTGATTGCTTACCATAAACCCACACACACTGATCAGTTAACATTTGACTCTCATCATCCACTGCAGCACAAACTAGGAGTCATCAGGACTCTGTACCATTGACTGACAATGTCCTCTACAACACAGCAGCTGGGGAAATGAAGAACTGCCACATGGAACAGGCCCTGGTTAAGTGTGGCTATCATAACTAGGCATATCTCAAAGCTAGGAAGATGTCCAAACACTGCACCAGTCGACTGAAGAGAGAAGGATGACGACGGCAGCCTAAGCGCAAACCAGTGATGATTTGGTATGTGGCAGGAATTTCTGAACAGTTGAGATGTAAATTTCCCAAATATCAGTTGCTTTCAAACCCTAAAACATGCTGCACAAGAAGTTGGTCCACTCCAAGTTTCAGGTCCTCCGGCACAAACAGACACTGGCCAAGAGGATGGCACAACACAGAAGACCTAATGAAGCCAGGACTCAGCGGTCTACACCCATCTATAGGCCAGCGGCCACTCTTTTAAGGATGAGGATGTGCACATCCTTGATGGGGTGAAATGCTGGTTTGAATAGGGAGTCAAAGAGCCCATCTATGTGAAGAGGGAATGACCACCACTGAATCAAGGGATGGCCGTTTCTGGTAGCTGCAAGGCACCAAACGGAAAGAACACAAAGATATAAAGTGGCTTTCAGTCTTGCCTCCAGCAATACAAATTGCACAAACATTTGCATTTGTTTAAGAATCAAGCCTAAAGAAATAACAGGCTGAGACTGAACTCTAAAATGGCACCAACCTGCGATGCACATTTTATTTTATTAGAGTTAAAAATATGCAATACAAAGTCAGATTACACAGCAGGTACAAAAAAGGTGTCGTATATACATAAGTGCATTCCATTAAAGAATTGACACCAAGAGGAGCATGTGATCCAACAACCCCCACCCCAGCAGGACAAACCATGAATCAAACGGGCTCCCATTTTGCCCACAATCAAAAGACAGACAACCCCAGACATACTCACCAAATAGACAGAGATGAATGGTAGTTATTCTTCACAGGGAAACAAAGGTTTCCATAACCAGAAAGCCGAGACGGATGATGTGTATTTGTGCAACCTAGTAAATGCTTACCTGGCCCATCAAAGGGTAAGAGTTTGGAGGGCAATGGGTCCTTGGCACTCAGCGGGATGAGATAGAGGTCTTTGATGCGGCGGTTGTTGTTAGCCACTACTCCAAAGCGTTTCCTACTGCTGAAGTAAGAGAAGAGAGAGACATATGCCACCTCTTCTTCATCTGTGGCCGGGTGGAAACGAATCAGACACAGCTCCTGTGGACATGGGTAGAGGGCGAGTGGAAGGGACATAAAGAAAAGGGCTGATACTTTTAGAAATGTAAAAGAGGTCAAAGCACTTTTAAAATCCTTTCAAACTAAGTTTTGTCAAACAAACCTTAGAAAACGAGGTCTTCAGCTTTCCGACATAATCCCATACTGTGTTCGGAGATATTCGTCCTCCTACATGGATGGTGTCTGGCAAATCCTGCACAGGGTCAACAACAATGCCGTGGTTATGCTACAGTTTAACACATCCCAAAAAGTTATTTAGGTTAACCCTTATGGAGAAAACTGACATTCTCTACTGCTAAATATCTGGTTAAAAATGTCAATTTTATTCTTCTGGTTAGAACACTATATTTGATCTGAAAGTTAAACCACAAGTACATTCTCAGGCAAAATTACCAACCTCCTTTAGATATTCAAAGGATCCTGAAACCAGGAAAGCCTTGGTGACAAACTTGGCTACGGACTGCATGTTGATAATTCCTTTCCAAATCTTTTCCTGACCATGGAGGAAGAGGGCTGTTTCTCCCTCTGGAGGAGGCTCTGATGTACTGCAAAAGCATAGACATCATTGAATCAGGTCATTTGGACAGATGTTTAAATACAAAAACATCACTGAATGTCTTCCTCATGTCTTCCCCAATGCCGCAATGGAACAAATAAAAAATAAAAACTCTTTTCAGGCTCAATAATCCAGGTAGTCCACAAGGTCAAAATGGTTCAATCAAGTCATCTGGACATGCGTTTAAAAAAAAAACTTTAAAAAAAAACCACGAGTACATTTCAACATTTCACTGAATGTCTTCCTCAGCTCTCAGTCCAGGATGTGAACCACCCATCTTCCTTTTAAAGGAACAGAGATGTAAATTAGTGTTCACAATGAATGGGGCAAAACAATACCGAAATAGACGAAATGGATTATTGAGCCTGAAAAGACGTTTTTCTTTTCCTCAATTTCAGCATCGTTTTACCCCATTCTTTATGAACACCCTAATTTACATCTCTGTTCCTTTGCAAAGGGAGCAGGGTGGTTCACATACTGGACTGGGAGCTGAGGAAGACATTCAGTGGAATGTTGAAACGTATTTATGTTTTGTTTGGTCTTTTCACATATGTCCAGATGACCAGATTGAACTATTTTGACCTTGTTGACTACCTGGATGATTGAGTCTGAAAAGATGTTTTTCAGAAACATTATTTCAGTTTACTTGCACATTACCAAAGCACTCTTTCATCAGACATCAATAACAAAGTATTTTAGGGTTCAAATGAATGATATTTGAAAAATATGGAGCACCTAGGTTTTCCTGACTTGGACATAGTCAGCGAGGGTGGAGGTGCAGGTGGCATTGGTAGTGGCCCCTTCGGTCCAACCTCCACTGGAACAGCAACTGAAGCTAAGGGTGGCTCTGCAGAGATGGGCATCACAGTGGGTGTTTCTGGGACGGTGTGGGTGACAGTCACACCAGAGCTATGCCTGGCCATACGTGGATCTCTGCGGGTAATGCTGACAGAGGAGACGGTGGGCATGGTGACAGATACAGGGATCTGAGGTGGAGGTGCTAAACTGCTATGGTCCTCTTGGTAGACCTGAGATTGGAGCTGTGGTTCTGGGGTAGGATTCTCCATGGTGGACTGGTAGGATGAAGAGATCTGGTGTTGATAGATATGGGGGTCTGCATGCTGATATACTTGGGATGATGGTTGGTGCTGATAGGCTGATGGAACCTGTGGCTGGTGGCCGGTTGGAATATCTCCTGACGAAGACCTGGAGGAATGCTCATGTCTACTAGACTTAGTTTCTGACTTCTTGGTTAGCTTGGGTTTCTTGGGTGCTGGATCATCTTCTGACCTCTGACCTGGAGGGATAAATTAGAAGTAGACTTAACTTCCACATTTGGGAAGTTATTGTTGGAATACCACATCATTTGGTAATACATGACATGATCCTCACACTGAACAACAGCTTTATATTTACCCGTGCAGAATTTGCAGTTGAGGTCAAAGAGGTGAGTTCTATGTTCTGCAGTAGTGTCTTTGAGCATGGTGTTGAAAATGTCGTTACTGTTGCTGCTACTGTTCCCTTCAGCCAAGGCCTGTCCTGAGACTGAAGAAGTCGCGCTAGACTCCTCCTGGTCCTGTAAATAGAGAGCCTCATGATCCTCAACCGATTCATTTGGGGACTTAAAATCCACTATTGCATACACAGAGCATAAAACTTCAGAAGTATTAAAATCTATCCTTGTATATTTTCAGGGTAGATAAGGGTGAGTACATCTTTTTGTACGCTCAATAATCCAGGAAAGAAATCACAAAAAGGTTGAATCAGTTCATCTGGATATGATATTATTTAAAGAGACTTTTCATCACTCATAAAGGTGACATCTTCAGTCTAGGTGGACTCCAGGTATCCGCACCCTTATAATTCAATGTTTCCGTCATTATGCAAGTGAATTGTTTATAAGAGTGGGGATACCTTAGAGTTATGATGTCATCTGTGTGAGTTGTTTTAAATAAACACTGTATCCATATGAACTGATCAAACTTTTTTGTGTGATTTCCTTGCCTCGATCATTAAGGATGCACAAAGGTATAAAGGTATATAAAAGGGTAGTATTGTTTTATTGCTAAAATTGTTATGACATAGAAAAGAGAAATTTGAAGAACAAGCAAGAATAGCTCTCTGCAGTTTTTAGCACCTTCTCCTTCAGTTTCTTAATGGCCAGTGATTTTAAGTATTAAACACCATGAAGCTCATGCAAATTTGAAAGGGAAATGTAATTGCCAAGGAAAGAAGAGCGTGCCACCACTTACTGCAGTAGAACCCATGCGAGCAGATGGAGAAGGGGCAGAGATACATACGTCTGCATCAGATGTTGGTGGAGCTTCCTCCACATCCATGTTATGGTGGCTAGACTCACGCCTGTGGCCCGACTTAGACCCCGAATGGGCTCTGGAACTTGTCTGGCCCTAATGGTGGAAACACAGTTGCAACCAAATTGATCTTAGTTACTTTAACAGACAACCTTTTTATTTTATACTCTTCACGAGCCTTAACGGTGCTGTATATGAAATACAGCACCAGCATTTTAGACCAAAACAAAACTCTCCCTCCACCCACAGGGTATTTTTTCATTGGTTGGAATATTGATTTGTAGCTCAGAGCTAGAGCTCACGAGTAGAGGCTGTGAGTTCAAACCCATCCTGGGGTGTCAGGCAGGGTATCTGGCCTTAATCCTACATCTTAGTCCATTTTCACCCTAAAGAACGTGGGGACTAATTGACACATAAAGATGGACCTCTCAAAGTAAAAAGTTATATTACTAACATTTGTAATGTATTTAGCTCGCTAAGGATCTATTTCTTCATTCATTGTTAAGTGATAAAAGTCTATGACATGTAATTATTAGCTTGTTAGCTATCCTGCTAAGACTAAATACCTCAAATGCACACATTACTGGACCAGCTTCCGAAATATACACCAGAGAAGCTTGGATAACACGCATAGGGAATGTGAGTTCATTCTCTGAGCAGGACGTCACTACAATCCCTTCAAATGGCAAAGTTATTTCCCGCTTCATCAATGCTCTAAATCTCACATAGCACCTTTAATATATTTAACGTTTGACCTTTTTCTGCATATTAATTTGTCTTTTACGCTTTTTGCATTGTGTAACCATGTTTCACATTTAAAACAAATAAGGCTTTCACACAGACTTTCTGATCACTTTGCAACATATTCTATACTTTGTTAATGATATATATACCTACATATACACACAATATCATAATTTGAGGAGGGGGGACCATTTACCTCAGAGGGGTCAGACTTCCTCCACTCAGACATCTCTTTGGAGAGCAACTCTTCAGCACTTAGTCTGACCAGTCTGAAAGGACTAATCTCAGCACCAATTACCCTGTAAAACAAGCCCTGACACCAACATACCACCAAGTTACAAGTTGTCAAAGAATAACATTAAGTATGGCTTGCCACGAGCAATACTAATCTAACTAAAGCCATCCATAAAAGACTCATTACGTGTATAAATAATCTACTTTACCGCTTTTTTAAACTTTGCTTTAACTTATTACAAAAGCACAAAACAAGAAAATTGTTCATCTTTGATGACTCACTTTGTTTTTGGGATCTTTCAAGTTGAACATGAGGGATCTGTACTTGTTCTTGTACTTGCTGTCAGTGTTAAGGCACAGGTTGAACATCTCTTTCTCAATGCCAACTGCCAGCCTCCCCACCTCACTCTCAGTCATGTTTAGATCGTCACTGTCACTCACCCTGTTGGTCAAAACAGATCAAAGATCAAAACACAACTTCTCACTTAAAAGCGTTTCCATGAAGAAACAGATGCCAATTCTCAAAGCAGATCATGGACATTAGAAAGAAAGAAAGGAAAGGATTCCCTTATCAGTCCCGCAAGGGGAAATTTGGATTTCTCTGCATTTTTGACCCAACCTATTGTATAGGAGCAGTGAGCTGCCAACATATGGCGCTCGGGGAGCAGTTAGGGGTTAAGTGTCTTGCTCAAGGACACCTCGACATGCTGTATGCAGGACCGGGGATCGAACCTGCAACCTTCCGATTGCCAGGCAACCGCTCTACCCACTAAGCTATGCCGCCCCGAAACGGTTGTCCCTGGCTGTCAATGGTTGAAAATCAAAACATTTGCGTTTGTCTTACAGACAATGTATTTATTTTCAATTTTTGAACCTTATGACTTAAACATGGAAAATGCATGAAAACAGATAAAGGAAATAGGTACCTTTATAAATTTGTTCCATGAAACATTGTCATTTTTAACAAGCTATGTGTTAGGTCCGTGTCCACTCCCACAACGTGGGGACTAATTGTGACACAGAGCTTTTTATACACACGCACTCACACACTCTCTACCTCTCTCTCACAAACACACACACACACACTATATGCACTGGCTGCTTTGAATTACTAAAATAGTATTTACAGCTTCTAAAGATGGACATTTTAAATTCCTTAAATACAAATATATAATATGTATTATTACATACATACTACTAAACCAGTCAACTGTGGCGACTGTTTGGATAACACTTTCTGTACTCGTCTTGGACCAGACAGCTGAGAGATGATGGGATTCACTGTCAAGACTGGACATTTATGAAACATCTGAAATGCAAACACAAAGGCTTATCTACCTGCATGGTAAGGAAGAAAACCGCTCTACTTGAGGACCAATTTTTAATCTATTGTATGATCATTCAGCCATTCATTAGCATACCTTTTAGAGAGTAAAATGTGCCTTAGCCACACAAAGAGATAGTGGAGTGGAAATACTAACAAAAGGAAATGACAGAGATTACAGTGAAATTGTGTGCAGAACATCCTGTTGAGTGGCAGCTGAATGTGGAGAAATGATTCCAGGTATTTAGGTTTCAACTGTCTAAATGGCCTGCAAAGATGACCATGATAGTGGTGTCAGGGTTTTGGATTGGCTGTCAGACCGAGATCTTGTCAGTCTACCTCCATCTCTCCAGAGCCAGGCTTTGTCTGGTGGTCCCCTTTGGCATCTACCTTCCCTTCTCCTTGCCTAGCCGTTGGGCCATTATGCGCCCCGGTGGTCTTCTCTTGTTCTTCTACTGGCTCCTCTACTTTGGGCTTTGGCCTGTTGATCACTGGACTGCATGTATCATCCAGTTCCTGGAAAACATTAAATGCAGAGTAGATTATATTTGCAAGTCCCAACATCACTAATGAAAGAAGGATACATATCTCAAGTTGACACTTACATACCTGTATTTTAGCAATGATATCTGCAACTTTGACGACCGGATCCTGAGTGATGGCAAGTTTGCTCTGGGCATTCATCATGCTGTTCAGCCAGGCCATGCCCTCATTTACAGACTTTCCCACAGCGCCCATCTCATCTGCATTTAAATGCATGAATCGCTCATCCTAGCATGGAGTTCACAAAGAGAATCTGTCATATGGACCAGAGACCTCAAGTTCATTACTTATGTCTCCTGCCTTATCTAGCTAATATTTTACAGGAAACGGATTAAAAAAATATTAAACAATAGACACCAATCACTGTTGAAAAACAAAGAAACCTAATGCTGTGACTTAAATATCTTGAAAAGTGAAGACAAGTCACTAGCCTAACAACAGATAAGGTAGCATGTATATCATTATGTTAAAACATGACAAGTGATCCCGATAACCCCCTAAAGGTCCTTTTTTCTTTCACATTAAAGCTTTACTCCTTTACCTGGCATTTATTTAACACTTTTGTAGTACCAAACTTTACGGCAACATTTGTTCATTTCCACGGGACATTTAACACAGCATGCATGTTGTGTGTAGCTTTTTAAAATTCTATTAGAGTTTACCTTCTGTTTGTATGAATCCACAGCCTTCATGTAAAGTTGCAGTTTCTTGCCCAGTTCTTCAAAAGCCCTCGGCCGGTCTTCCTGCTCCCTGTGTCGGTCCTGGATGGGCTGACCAAACCTCTGCAGTAGAATATTAGTATTTCTTTTTTAATTCCAATAGCCAAGTGGTTTCTCATCCTTACAACTCAAGCTGACAGTTTCTAGCATTCCGCCTTCAGTTGAGAAGCTTTCAAGTCTGAACCTAAAAAAAACCAACCTGGTACTGGTCTGTTCATAGCTACTTTTCCACTCCCTAGTAAAAGCACATCTGTGTTAGCCTTGGTCAACAACAATACAACTGGCAAATAGAAATTTCCTATGAGTTAAGAGACTTAACCTTGAGTGCATCCAGTTTGTCCAAATAGACTTGCTTAGGTTGGTCTTCTCCCTCTTCATACAGCCAGTTCTCTGTGTCCTCCAGCATTAATGTCAGTCGGCTACTGTCCTGCAGGTAAGGGCCAAGCATAGAACATACATCAGGGATGTAGAATAGGTCCTCTATAGTGAAAATACTTCTGATAAAGTACACCGCAAAGTATACTGTGTGGTTGATATTCTTTAATCAAAGATGTCCAATGTGGTGAATTATACTAGATATGAATATACTCTCAGATTCTTACAAAAAAGAGGTGAATCAGTTCCAGTTGAACTGATTCACCTCTTTTTTTCTCCATACCTGGATTATTGAGCATACATCAAGGCACTCTCAGATTCTTAGGTACTCTTTTCTAGATATTCTTACGTACTCTTGCATATACATCTTCTACTGTTGCACTATGCACGTTGTGTGTGTTTTTTATGCGAGCTCCCAACAATTCATGTTTAAAGTATGCATACATTTACTTAGCCAACAATAAAGCCTGACCTCAAATAGAGCAGTTAGTAAGACATCACCCTGTACCTCCTCCGTGATAAATTTTTCATAAATTCCACACAGTTTGTCCCGCAGGTCATACACATACTCCTCCACAGCATTTTTAGCATCAATGCGCTCCTTCTCTAGTTTATCCTGAATGATCATCTGGCCCTGAAATGAAAAAAAGACATGCAGAGATGTATTCGTCCATTTAAACCAAAAACATAAAATGCTAAATCACATGCAACCCAGGTTTCTAGACTTCTTCGTCCGGTACAGCCATCTTAATATTGTTAAGATACTCATGGTAATTATATCTACAAAGTGAAGCCAAAGATGGTCCACGGACCCTGCTTCAGGTATGATTTTGCAAGAGAATTGGACTACAGACAAGGCAGATATCAAACAGCATCCCACTTGAACCATGACTCTGCATTTCAAAGGGCCACCAGAGGGCAGAGAGACTCACCTCATATTCCACAAAGTCATTCAGGATGTCCCTGTCCAGCTGTCGTATGATGTTGGCTGCGATGGCCAGATCAATACTTTTCACCTTGACTTTTGGTTTGCTCCCTCCTGCTGCTGGGTCCTGTTTCTCCCCTAGGGTTCCCTCCTGGACCAGGGAAACATAAATATAGAATCACTTTCACTGCTGGTCCTATTCTGATTTATTTTGTACACTTAACCCAATTGAGGTGTGTCAATGTTAAGATTGATGAAATGGTTTTCATGTAATTCAGCTAACCTTACTGCATGAGCCAGAATCCTCATTCTGCTGCTCCCCCTGGCTTTGGCCCTCCTGATCCACCTGCATTTTTGTCTTAGGATACAACACAGTGACGTCATGTGGCCCACTCCAGATCTTTACAGTGTCTGAATATTTTAAGCAGTGCATAGGATAGTTTCATCAGATCCTACATAATGTTTGGAAATGTTAAGGATGACATCTTATGTAATTATCAGCTGCTTATCTATAGTCAGGTCATGGATCTGCTAGTGCCTATCCCAGCATTCATTGGGCGGGAGGCAGAGAAACATCCTGGACAGGTCACCAGACCATCCCAGGGCATGAGGGATTAAGGCCAAACGCCCTTTCTGACACTGCAGTGGATTTGAACCCACAGCCTCTGGCTTGTTAGTTCCTGAAGAACATATTCTACCCCAGGGCTACCACAGCTCCCTTGTGTTTTTAAGAATGTTAAGGATGACTTTTAGAAAAATGTTTCCTCCATGCAGGAACTTTTCAGACTATCACGAATGATGGGAAACAAAGTATCAAAGAATATCATTTTCAAGGCTGTGTGTTTCCATCAAGACAAACTAAAAGATGTTCAATACACAACATGGCAAGGACAGCAGTCTGGAGATGATTGAATCTTTTCAAATATTTTCATGTTAATTCACCAACACATCCACTTGCTTCATATGACCTTATGCATTGCATCATTTTCACATTTGATTGTTTGAATATGGAGGCTTTCATCCTCCATGGCCATGTGACCAGGACAGTTCATCTTTGCATAACAGACAAATCAAGAAAGGAGCAGGGCTCCTAATCACACGTATTATTCACAAATACCCTTTTTATAGTTACAGGGTTCTCCTTAAGGAGACTGAAAAGGAGCAGCTTCAGAAGCCAAAATTAGACTAGTATCAGGCTTGAGAAATGACAGACAACGATGGTCTTATCGGAGAGAAGAGGATGGATTAGATTAAACCAGACATCATGAAGGAAACCAGTTAAGTGGAACAGTGGGATGCTTTTATAGAAGAGCCAGAGGGTGATTTCAGGCTCTGTCTGTAATATGGTGGCTTTCCTAAAATATGATAGGACCAGCAAACATCAGTAATGGTTACTGGGTAGCGATAATAATAACAATAACATCTCATATTACAGTCCATCTAAAAATCAGGTTACCAGTGCAAAGTTAATAAAATATTTTCTGAACTCTTTCCAAAATGGCATGGCAAACTTTTTGAATAGCAGAATTTGGGGTAAAATCTGACCTGGTCTTCTGCCCTGCCTTCATTCTGAACCAGTGGCTCCATGTCCATCTGAGCATCCTCACCCTCTCCTGTCTGCTTCTCGATCAGAGAGGCACTTGATACGCTGAAGATGCCATGGATGTTGACACGCACTTTGACCTTTACTTTAGAACTGTCTCCATCCGGCTGAGGGACCACATTCTGCACAGAAAAACATCCTGGGGAGGAAGGGAGATAAGAGGAAGAGGTTCACTCTAGAGGGAAAATAGAGCTGCGGCTGTTCATGTAACTCTTGGTTTTAATGGTTTCAGACTGATGTGAAGACTTGAGATTAGAAAGCACTTAAGAAGGATTCCCTTAGGAGAAGGAGGTGAAGTCTCGGCAGCTGAACACACACACACACACACACACACAAACACGAAAGAGAACCCTGTATATAGAACTCTGATAATTCTTGACTTGACCAGAACCATTAGATATCCCTTGTTTACTACGTGTAGATGGCTAAAGGGATTCAGCAAAAGATGAGCCACCTGGAAACATCACCCATAGGGCACATTCACTATTCATCTGTCCTCCTGTGGACTTCTACAGACAATTAATGGAACTAGAAATGGAAATCAAACTAGGCCATGTTTAGAGAGAGGTCCTACGACCCTACAGAGAATCTTATGGAGCAGCAGCAGTACCTATCCGCTGGTCTGGGTATGGAAGCTCTTGAGAGCAGCTGTAGAAGGCTTCAACTTCGAAGGGCTCCTTCCTGTGGAAGGTGATCACTTTGGAAAATGGAGCTGCGTGGTTCTTACTGAACACCTCACACTCCCTGTGACATCATAGAAAACAACCAAGGTCATGGGTCAGGGAGAACCAATAGCAGCATTCCTTTAAGCTAGCTTTTCCTGATTAAGAAATGGACATTTCATAACCTGCATTTTCATATGGACATTTTGTATAATTGGTTCAGGAAAGTAAGAAAGTGTCCTTGCCCGACTCCATCTTCTGTAGGTGATTTCCAGCGTAGTGTAATGGAAAAGGGAACCACATCAGTGATGGAAAATTCACGCACCTTAAACGCTGGGGACAAAATTGCACACTACGTACACACATTCAGCACAAGCACACCACAAATGGACACAAGGATGGGAAGAAAAAAAACATGCAGAACTATTATGAAACAACCTTCTCAAATAGACAGCTTGCACAAAATCCAGCTCTGATCAAATATTAATAGCATAGTGTCTGCTATTACAAATAGAACCACTACCATGGCTACTGCTAAAGCAGCTAGCAAAATAACAACATGCTATCCATCAGTTTTGGTATCATCATCCCAGTTAGAAGTGACGTGTACCTGCAGTGCGCAGCCCCTAGCAACAGCCTCATCTGCATTGAGCGTGGTGCTGATGTCTTTGCCAAAGAACTTGGCGATCCTCTCTTTGATGGCAGGAAGCCTGGTGGCTCCTCCGACCACCTCCACGGCATAGATCTCATCCCGGCTGAGCTCTGACACAAAACACACACAGAGCTGATTATGACCTTGTTGTTTTTTTTTTAACAGTGAGGTATTCTCGATTTAATTTTGGTCAAATTTGAAAGACATACTTGATTGTTCAAGGATGGTTTTCAGTGGCAGCTCTACTCTCGACAGATACTGAGCGCACATTTCCTCAAAGTGGCCCCTGAGAGAGTGTCAACGAGAAGGAAGAGGGTACTAATCTCTATGAAATTCACAATTTCTGCTCAATTTCTACACTTAAGGTTCGAGATAGGGTGAGGAAAGGTAAAAAAAACAAAAAACAGTGTACCTATTCATCTTGCCAGAAACATCAATGTCATTCATGAAGCACTCGATGTTCAGAGGCAGGTCAGAGGAATTGGCACTCATTAGCTTCTTCAGTTTCTCACACTCCTGGTAGAGCCGCAGGAGGCCCCTCGGGTTCTCCCTCACGTTGAGCTTATACCTGCATTTGAAGTCCTCACAGAAGTACTCCACCAAAGCCTCATCGAAATTACGGCCCCCCAAGTATGGATCAAATGCTGTGGCCAAGACCTGAGAGGAGAGATCCCAGTTCAGGCGATGCCATCTTGAGACCCAGCAGAGGAGAAGCTGCGAAGTTGTACATATGGGAGTTATAACTACTAACCTTAAGTTTGCCTTTGTTGAAGGCAGTGACAGACACTTGGTATGATGAATGTCCCATGTCCACAAACACCACATTTCTTGGCTTCTCCTCTGGAGTAGGAAGGTCCTGTTTGTAGATCCCATATGCCAAAGCCACTATGAATCCAAAGAGAAATATCACCAGATTCAAAATTTTAGAGTAGGTAACTTACCCTTCAATATTTATAGCAAAGGAATTTTACCCTTTTGTGGTTT
>OMLC01035438.1:0-28617 GCA_900302585.1 Regalecus glesne
TGGTAGGCACTATAGAGCACTGTATGCCAAAACAACCAGATATGAAAACAGTTTGTTTCTACGGGCACTCATTCAAATGATTACTTAACATGGTCAAATTCCATCCATACATCTTTTATATATTGTACTGTACATTGTATGTATACTGCTATGCTCTGTCAAGTCCATCTACCTCATATATGTAAGTAAGTAACCTGCTAACACTTATTCCAATATCACTGATACCTTCTGTGCACCACTGTGCTTTAATACATTTTATTTTCACCTGCATATAGTAAATCCTTGTATATATCTGAAGATTTTTGTGCAGTTGTGTAGTCATTCTATTTGAAGTACCTGAGAGCCATAAAACTGAAGTCAAATTCCATGTAGGTGAAAACCTACATGGCCGACAAATTTATTCTGATTCTTGTTCTGATATTGGCAACCATTCTTGAGGGATGCAATAGCTGGGTCCATGGCGCTGGAGTGATCATCTTCAACATAGAAGTACTGTGAAGGTAAGGTAAATAATTTTTCTACTCATTTGAAAACTACAAATCCCACTGTAAATTCAAACTCCACTAAAGCTTGATTTAAAATTGCTATCAAACGTATGTAAACTAGGTAATCTGTGTGCCCTGACTGAAGCAGCAGGTTAAGGGTGAGATTTAAAATATGCTGGATAAGAAAATCGAACCACCCACATTTACTGTCCACTGTCCCCCAATTAAAATAAAGTGGTGGGAACTAATAGTGTTTACAGTCCACGGTCTTAAAGCAAATATTGTAAATCTGCAGAGACGGGTTAAGGAGCTGTCCTTCTTCCAATTATGCAGAAACTGCTCTGTTATCTGTATTGCAGAACACCGAGTAAGCATAAATGCAATGCATGAACTACACCCACAGGTATGTTTATCATCATTTTAAATAATTTATTCTGTCTATCCATCCATCCATACCATGGTGCAATGTAGCTCAGGAGTTTGGGCAGTCATCCAGTAATTGGAAGATTGATGGTTCAATCCCAAGCCCCTGCAAGAGTTATGTTGAGATGTCCTTGGGCAGGACGTTGAACCCCTAGTTACTCAAGCTGAGATAGAGTGGCAACTTGTCTGGGGTGCCCCCCTACACACACACACCTTTCACCCGGTGGACGCTAGGATGGGCTTCAGCGTGCCTCTGCAACCTAATTTGAGATAGATGTTGGATGGATGAGTTATTCTAATTTGGTAAAAACTAGTTCCCTTCAAATCTGCCTCTTTCAATCTTTACTCAAAATCAGCATCATATGAACATTTTTATCATAATTAAATAATGCTGATTAGGCAGATAAACACAAGCCATACGCTATGTTGTACTGTCCTTTGTATTTTGCCTTGCAGGAGGATGCAGCCTTCAGTCCTTAAATGCTTCACTAAATAAAAAAGAAATCCTCTGCTGTTTTAATGGTAGTTATATCCGGGATAGCAACAGACTCCAAGGAACCTAAAAGTGACTTTTTCTCCTCACCTTTTTGTTAACATGTGTTTCTTCGGCACATGCACGTCCTCCAACATATGCAGGCAACTTCACTCCCATATTTATATAAACTGAGGTCCAACCAAATGCACTAATTTACATTTTCCACAGTGTAGCATCTCACTTATATCTGTTGTGTACACACACAAGGCCAATGGCCACTGTAATCACAACCACCCATGCTTATTCTCCTGCAAACACCACAGAGGTCAGACTCTGCGATGCTGGACATCTGTGTCCAGCTCATCACCTCGGAGTTTGGGGAGATTAGGGCTTGAGGCCCTTCCTGACCCCCTCCCATGGGTTCAAATTCGCTGCCTCTGGCTTGTCAATTCCCAAAGTGCGCATTCTACCCCTGAGCTACCCTACCCCCCATGGCAAAGTCTACACAAAACGTTTTTATTTGTAAAATTGTGACCATGTGGCATTTGGTGGATGTTAAGTGACAAGAGTTTTTGTAATTTTAAATTTGATGGCTCCAGCAGGTATGGGGCCCTAAACTATGAACGTTCTGATACTTCACATCATCCATATAACTATACATCACATGTGTGCATCACTGCTGTGCTGTCATCATAGCGTGACCATTTATTACACGAATGAGAATCGTTGAGCAGATGCAAACACAGCAGAATGGCATTCACCATGAAAACCACAGTGTTCATAAAGCTTGAAGCTTTGATTCGTTGTAGCTGTGGACAGAGGATAATGACACTCACTGAGTTTGCAGAGCCAGCCAACTAGGATCCATAAGGCTACCAGGTACGGGGTGATGACATGGTGCCACTTCCAGCTGACGATGGGCAGGGTGGTGATGGGCTTTGTATGCCCATGTTCTTCATCAGAGCCCCCGTGAGAGTCTCCTTGAGAATTGCCGTGAGCTTCTCCATGAGAGTCTCTGTGAAAGACCCTGTGATGGGTCTCGCTACTGTGATTGGTAGTCCTGACCACTTTTTGTCCTGTTATGACAGTGCTGTAGCTGCCTTCACTCCTGTGTCCAGAAGCCAGGCTTGGTCTGTTGAAGACCACCAGCCAAATGGAAAACAAAAGTGCAAATTTCCACACAGCTCCCATCCTCAGATGATGAATTCAATAGCTCCTTAGCTAATTCTTTTCTGGCCTTTGTAAAATGGCTATACTAATCTCAGATTGTGCATGAGGTTCTCATCCCTTCCTTCTGTCTCATTGACTTTCAGGTCTCTCACTGTGCTGTCAAATAGTTCCTCATCTGTGTCTGCACTAAGCATGGCTCTGCCTCATAGCCTCATTCAAGGATACAACTTTTTTACCGCAGGTAAGGCTCAACCCAGTGCTGATACTTGTATGACTCCTCCCCTTTTGTACTCAGACCAGCTAGTTTGGCCACTTCTTCAATGAGAGCAAAGTTCCCTTGCAAAGTACCACCCAGCGTCTTGACAGTATACAAGCCTGAGGAGATTTAGGAGTGAATCTGATCATTCTATAATTTTTTTAAAGTTTATAACAATGTGAAGTCAACTATCCAAAATGGGCTCTTTTAAAAAGAACCCCTTCTGTTTCTCTCTCATGTGTGTATGAAAGAGAGACAGAGTGGATGAGGGAAGGATAGTGGACCAGAAGAGAGGAGGCTATGTTAGGTTTAGGTATCTTGCACATCCATACTGTGATATTCATGGTCATATGGGAATCAAATATTGGCCCTCTCATTAGGGGACAACCCCACTAATCACTTGAAGATCCGAACCCCTTTGCTAGATCTTGTTTGATGCATATTGTTTCAGATGCCTGTGCACTCTTGAGCACACATGATAGATGCCAAAGAGGACAGGGGTAAGACTGCATGATCTGCTTGCTACCCACATTACAAAAGCCAGGTTGGCAGCCCCACATCCTCTCCTGTGCTGCCCTCCACAACAGCCACTGTTTTGAGTTTTCATTGCCACTATACATGTATGTTTAGGGGACAGACGCTTGCAAATGAGCCTTAGTGTGCACACTGAGTTTTTCGTCATCTGTAAAGAGTCTCTTCTCTAGTTTGGTGCAGTGCAGTCCCTTTGCTTGCAACCCATACAGCCATCAGCTTCTTTTGGATTAACACTAATATGCATCCATGCAGATAACAGCTAAGGGCTTGGCCTCGTTGCACAAATCACAAGAGGGAACAAATTGACCAGGAAATACAGAATCCATTTAACTACCATTTTAGACCGATAATCCTGATAAACAAGGTCACATCCTTGTACAGGAGGATCGTGGGAAGTTAGTTATATTTTTCATCTGTTTCCTGGATTTCTGAGAGGCATAGATTATAAGGCCCACTGTATATGTTGAAGCGACACCTATAGTATCCTATTATGGAATACATAAAAACTTAATGAGAGTTATGAAATGTATTTTACATATTACCTGTTTCTATCTAAAGCTACTTAGAATGAGTTTCAAAGTGAATTCAGTTCCTATAGTGAAAACTTAACTGTGATCAAAAGTCTATAGAGTCCTAGGGTGAGGACCACACGAGTTTAAAGAGGGAGAGAAGAAGCAGAAGCTTTATCTATTCATCATTGCACATACATACAGCAACATGTTTTCTCTTATTTTAACCCATCCCATTGCACAGGAGCATTGTGCAGCTGCAGCACTTGGGGAACAGTTAAGGGAGATCAGTGTCTTGCTCAAGGACACTTCAACACGCATTCTGCAGTGGCCGGGGATTGAACCCACAATCCTCCAATTAGTAGGCGACCGCCCTACCTCCTGAGGTATGTTGCTAAGAGTTGTGTAATGAGGTAGAAGGACATTTTTATTGTTTAAGTAAGGAGGTAGAAAGCTAAGATGAAGTCTGGTAAAGCTATGGGAGAAACAAAGGTGTGCACGTGCATGTGTGTACATGCTTGTGGTGAGTATTAGGGACATCATTTGGACATGTCTTCTCAAAACCACAGCTTATCTGATTTAAACAACAGGTTGTTAGAGGAGACATCAGTCAGACATCAGTATTAGCTGCCGATGTTATAATTCATGAGCATAGCATTAAGTTTGATTTTTAGGTCAAGGTTTTTCACTGATCAACTACATACATAACATGTACTTGTAACCCCAAAAGTTGGAATCTTTCTCACGAAAACTGCCCATGCCAGTCCACCACACTGATCTGTCTTTTCCATCGCTTTCCACTGTGCACTTTTTGATCAAGCATATAATACACCCAGAACACCCCCATTAAAAACGTTGCCATTGGTTTTATGCTGGTATGAAGTTCTTGTTCAGGACCAGCATGGGTTTCAGGACTGTTTGCACAGTAGCCATGTTGACAGTTTATGAGTAAACTGGTTGAGTTTATTGTTATCCTGGTCTGGTGTAGGCTCTGGGCCCAATAAATAAGGTCAAAGGTTGCTTTGGGCAAGGGGAAATTCTCAATGGGAGGGACCTGACCTTTTAAAGTTGTTGGTGGAAATCTGATCTGACCGGATTTTCTTTTTTAAAGTATGACTAGAAAGTCACATGGAGTTTCATTTTAGGTCAAATATAGGATTCATCTGTGTCTGTCTATCTATCTACCTATCTGTCTGTTTGTTAATATCCATTCTATCTCAATTTTATTCAAAATCATGTAATATAAAAACATATAATAATGCAGCATAACTCAGTAAGTAGGGCAGTTGTCTAGAGATCTGAAGATTTGTGTCAGTAGCCTGTCAGTGGAGCTGCTTTATAACCATAAGTTACAGCAGTTTTAACTGAACCTGCAGCTACTATTAATAGTATTAATCGTGTTAATAGATCGTGTTTGGATGTTAATCCATCCAAAGTGTTTGAAGGAGTATTTTTGCAGGTCTTTCTTTCACAGAGCTGTCCGACTATAATCAGCACTGCTCCCCCAACAGACCAAATTCACAACATCTACAGCTGGATTGGTTAGTATTTAGTAAACTGCTGAGTCTTTTTTTCTGTTCATACTATATATTCTGTTCATATTTTGTGACATTTCCTCTTTTTAAATGGAATTCATTTATTTCATGCCTGTTTAGATTTTATGCCACTCTGTTTGTGCTTTCCTGATTGGATTCGCTGATTGGCTTTTGTCTTTTCCTCTTGCCTGGCAGCTCCATATTCAGCATCCCTCTCCCAGTATACCAGTGTCTCTCCTCCACACATGTTCAAACCATTTCAATCTTGCCTTTTTTGCTTTGTGTCCAAACCGTCCAACCTGAACTCTCTCTCAAATATACTCATGCCTAATTATGTCCCTCTTCATCACTCTCAATGAACATCTTAGCATCTTGGAGGTCTTAGCATTAGGGGCGGCATAGCTCAGTGAGTAGAGCAATCGAAAGGTTACAGGGTCGATCCCTGGTCCTGCATACAGCATGTCGAGGTGTCCTTGAGCAAGACACTTAACCCCTAACTGCTCCCCGAGTGCCATATGTTGGTAGCTCGCTGCTCCTATACAATAGGTTGGGTCAAAAATCCAGAGAAATCCAAATTTCCCCTTGCAGGACTGATAAGGGAACCATTACTATTATTAAACTCTGCCACCTCCAGCTCCACCTTTTGTCTTAGAAGAAAGAATAGGAAGAAACTTTATTTTCATTGTATATCCATACAATGAAAATGTTACTCTGCATTTAACCCATCCATCCTATTGTACAGGAGCAGTTTCTGGGTGGCTCAGTGGTGCAGCAGTTACCACTGTTGCCTCACAGCAAAATGGTCCTTGGTTTGAATCCCACCTCAGGTCCTTTCTGTGTGGAGATTGAAAATATGCCACGAGTCTGCACTAGTCAAGTCTTTTTTTTTTCTATAGCCCATTATCACAAATTGAAAATTTGCCTCACTCAACTTTACATTAAAAAACATCCTGCCCATAAACCCTCACATTGGATAAGGAAAAATGCCCTTAAAAACTCCTTTAACAGGGAGAAAAATAGGAAGAAACCTCAGGGAGAGCAACAGAGGAGGGATCTCTCTCCCAAGACGGACAGTTGTGCAATGGATGATGTGTACACAGAATGAAACACAATTTACAGCATACAACATGATCAGGATAACAGAATAGTAATTGAATTACAAAAGGTAAAACAGTAATAATGATAACTCCTTTATAGTGAAGGTACTAATCAATGAATATCTAAAATGCAAATATGCCAGATCAAGCCACCGGGCCTAGATTCCTCACATGTCTAATGTGAGCAAATTTAAAATTAGGTTGATCTGCTTTCTTCTCACTATCAAAAAGACATGCATGTCAGGGTTAATACTCCTCCCTGTGCCCATGAGCAAGGCAGTAGGAAAAAGAACTGGAGCTAATCCCGGATGCTGCAGCTGCTCACTGCTCCTATACAATTGGATGGGTTAAATGCAGAGAACACATTCTTCGAAAGAATACAATGTGAGATCAAGTGGCTTAATTCAGTCAGGATGAACACTCTTCCAAAATTCCTGTGCTTGTTTCAGTGCCTCCCTGTTTCTCTCCCTCACAGTTCCTCTTGAAAATTAGACACCGGCCTTGGCTTACAAGCATCCTAAAACCTTGATATTCTTCCAGTAGCTATCGGAGGAGTGCAATCTCTCTGGACGTCACTTCTTTGACAATCTTCAAATTGTCAGTTTTAACAGCAATAAATCTTCTCAACTTCTTTACTGCCCTGGGATTGCACCTTTGGATTACTTTTTTACACCCATCCCTGAGCGGAGAGGAGAGTTGTTTTATCTTTAGGTAGGGATACACCGGCTACTCTAGAATCTGTCAAAACCTTGTGGGGAATTGATCCTGCATAGAAAATTACAAAAGAGCTCACGATCGAGTGCATACATCATCTATCTGTGCCAAACATGGGCTCATATGATCTAAAATTATTCATCACTCATTTTATAAAGGTCCAACTTACTAAGGTTCAGGGCGATGTTGACCCAATCTGTGATAAATCTGTACATTCAATTCCTCAACACAACATGAAAAGTGGCAACATTGCTAGTCATAGACATGGCTTGCACATATCCATCTTGGATGCTTAAGCAAGATTATGAATTCATCATTTGATGCCATCTACAAGCTTTTTCACTTGTGCTTAACTATAACTGCACAAGGGTCAGTGGGTAGAGTGGTCATTGTGGGATCAGAAGGTCGCAGGTTTGATTCCAGTACCTGCAGTGAGTGAAGTTAACAAAGATAATGCTCAAGCCCTGCGGTGAAGTGATGACCTGTCCAAGATCTTTCCCACCTTTCACTCAATTAGCGCTGGGATAGGGTCCAGCATGACCCCGTGACCTGACTTTGGCTAAGCGCTTCGATGATGGATGGATGGATTTGCATAATAACTGCCCACAGTTCTACTTGAAACTGAAAATGTAGAAATTAGCCACACTCAGTTGGGTGTTTCTTTTTTGTGGGTGTAGGTATCCTCTGATCAACTCAAAACGTGTTCAATTGTGTAAATTCTCCACGGGTGTGCAAAAAACAAATTTGTACGTGGGAACGATGGATGAACGAGGTCCAACGTCTCTCTAGCTGCAGGCTGTAGAATACGTTACAAAGTCTTGATGCATGCTCCATAATCCAGGAAAGAGAATCAAAAAAAAGGTAAATCGGTTCAGCTGGATCAGACGTTTATTCAGAAATGTTTCATCACTCAAATGGGAGACATCTTCCGTCTGAGCTGACTGCAGCATTCCCACCATTATAAACAATACAGTGATACCACACAACAAAAGGCTGGGTTCATATGCAAGTTGGTAATGAGTACTATTCACAGAGGACTGGGGAATATTTGTAATCACAGCCTTGTAAGATGATAGATGTACTCTCAGGCCGCTGTCTTTGTTCAAGGATGGTGGTTCCCTCTTAACAGAAATGTTCTTTAACACCCCTTTCAACCCAGCGTTCCTCCCTATCAAGGATACGAATATCCTGTTTGAGTGACGAAACGTTCCTGAATAAACTTCTTATCCAGTTGAACCGATTCACCTTTTTTGTGAGCACTTTGCAACGCTACATCAATAAAACAGCCAAGAAGGCAATGACTCAAACGTGATTTCAATGGAACCAGGAGGACGATTAAAGGAAGCTTGGCGCTGAAGGAAGTTGACTTGGATGTTAAAGAACGCATTGGGTCTTCATTGTCAGAAACCACAGAAATAAATGTCTCTCGTTAAACATGTCCCAATACAAGTGTAAGGAAGCGCTGGAGGAAAGCCCTCCAGTCAGAGTGATCAAATTTAGGAAGTCACCTGGAATAACAAACCATTTTCTGAATGTCTCAGGTATTCATAAAGGAACGAAACTTAATCAGATACTTTGAAGGTAAAAACGTCCACGTATCTGAAGACTTAGAACTAGAAGGGAAAAAGTGACTCCTTGAATTCTTCCCTGCCTTGTTCTCATGCTGACAACCATTTACTTGTTTTGTATAATGAACAGCCTGCGTTTATGTTGTTTCTTCTACCTCCAGGTTATAATCAATTGAAACAGAGGGCCCCTCCAGTGAACCATCACCTTATCATGGCGGACAGGTCCGTGTGTCCATACAAACCTGGGAACTGAGTTGTCTGGAAGAGCCTTGTGCCCTCGGTAGGATCTCCCCTGGCAAATCAGTCTCAGGTGAGTGACTACACCAGGAACTATTTTCTCTGACCGAACTACGCCTTCGCGAAACCGCACACAAGGTCTGTGGATCATCTTGAGTAGCCAGGTCACGATTTCTGGCAAGAGATATCACTGTTGAGTTTTTCAAATGTAACCCCGTGGTCCTTTGAGCAACACAAGCCGAGCGCCATCCAGTTCCATTGTACTTGAGTGAAGGCAGACATCTATATTTGTTTTTTTTTCCGTTTTATTGGTATGGAGTATGTCCAAGATCTTTATAATCTCCTCCAATTCGTTTTTGATTGTTTCATTGGCCTAATAACAATTTAAGTGTTGGCCGGTCAATGGGCAGGCCATCTCTACTCTGCTGACTCGGTTGCGAGACCTAAGAATTCCATCCTAGATGTTTTCTGTGAAGAGTTTGCATGTTCTCCAGGCATGCATGGCAGGGTTGATACTCCTGCCTGTGCCCCTGAGCAAGGCAATGGGAAAAAGAACTGAAGTTAGTCCCCAGGCGCCGCAGCTGCTCACTGCTGCTATACAACAAGATGGGTTAAATGAAGAGAACAAATTCCTTTGTATGCATGTAGAGTGACAAATAGATGTTCTTTCTAACCAGCCACATTCAAACATGAGTCCATAAACTATCAACTGGAAGTAACATCAAGACTGAATGACTCACAGCAACTATACACGACCATTGATGTTGGTCTGATAGAGGTGCAGAGGACACTCCTTTCTTTTCACACAGAACAATGGAAAAGAGGAGGATACATAGATAGGCAGGCAGTTGAAAGACAGTTCAGGGTGGGAATGGGTGGGTCCATGTCAAGGACGTGGCTGAGGCGTGATGGATAATATGGCTCTTTTCCGCAGTATTAATATATAACTTTTGTGTAAATCGGCCGACATTTTTAAAACTCTCCAGCATGTAAACGTCTTGCACAAATTACATTCCGTGATTAAAAGATTTACTCTTTTCTTAACAGGTGCCACATCTTGTTTCTGTCAGAGCTGTGACCAGAAGGTGAATTGAGGTTAGAGTTGGTTTATATATTTAGAGAAGATCCTTGAAGCATGGCGGGCTCATTGCAACAAGTCTCACTGATTATTTTCGGTTCCTCATAATCTTTTCCACGCAGAGGAACTTTCTGTTGTGACAAAACAGACAGGATGAAGAGTAGACCATCTCACCCTCAAGACTTGGCACGAAGAGTCCAAAGAGCGCTTCTCCCAGTGCTGAGGAAATGTCCTCTCAGTCGTGTTTTTATTTGCCACACTGGCTGTTTATGGCGTCTGACTGAGTGGGGATAGGGCCTTGATTCAATAGCTGCCACACCCGCATGTCGATCCGTCAGATCAGATGGAGGACACACGCAAGTTTACCGGTCAGATGTACGTTGTGGATGTTGCTGTATCAACACGAGGTTGATGAACCGTGTTCTCCAAACCCTTCTGATGCTATAACACTCAACGTGTCTGCTTTCGTGTCATGTCGCACATCCGCTGAATCGCAGGGGGAGTTGTCGTCCGTGGCGTGACCGCCTTCTATAGCTTTAGGCTTAACTGTTGTAAATCAATCACTTTGAAGAGAACAAGATACAAGTGGCGAGTCATATCCACAATGAGCAGTATGTTGTGGCCAACATGCCTCCGCTGTGTCAATCAACACCTGCTCCACTCCACGAAAAGATGAATCATCATCCTCCCGCAAAAGGTCAAACTCAAGGTTTCGACCAACTTTTGGGATGCTCTCCGAGACAGCTTTTCTCCGTTCATGCCGCAGTAGCTCAGTGGTAGAGCAAGTACTTTGGAACTGATGGGCCAGATGCTGTGGGTTTGATCCCATCGCAGGGCGTCAGGAAGGGCATCCTGCCTTAATCCCCTATGCACTAAGTTCATCCCTAAAATGTGGGGACTAACCGTGACATGTAGAAACGGACCTCTAATCATTATTTGATTTTTTTTTAATCGTTTGTATTTCAGACCAACCTTGACATGCCCTTGCCATTCAAAATGAAGCAAGCACAGGGAAGAGGCACAGATTGAATGTTTCCACACACTGGGCCGCTACTCGGTCCATTGCAAGCAAGCAATAGACCTTCCCCTATCATCCGAGGATCTGTGTTGACACTATGAAATGCAGAATAATTAAATGAACCATTTGAATGATGGTAATGTGTGTTTGACCTCCGGGTTGACTTAGAAACGTACATCCACATACTTTGTTACCAGGTTTGGGGAGAGCATAGGTAGTATGGCCTGTGTTTGCCTTGAGAGACTTCTTAGAACAGTGGTCACTTGGGCTAAAATGCACTAAAGTGTATTTTTGTTGCTTGATGCATGAGGCTCATTCAGAAGGAATACGCTTCCTGGCAGCAGTTCAGAGCTAAGAGCAGCAGTTCATGCTGACCTGAAAGAGCAAACAGTGCAGTGTTCCTCTTGAAAATTCATGAAATGTGCTGACCCTTCTCAGATGCAGATAACTCACCATCCTGTTTTTAAAAAGAGACACCCAGCAGGCATCTGCGATGTCTAATTAACCACATGGGCCCTCAGACCTCATGAGCCTGTTTTGTACTGGTATATTTTCATCCATCTGGTTGCTGTGATTTAATACAGTTTGCTGTTAGACAGAAAGAATCACCTGTCATCCTGAGACAGGACATGGCAGCATTGGGAAGAGGAGATGTGGAGAAGGGTCAAATTGAAGGAGTGACTTGTGTTGTGGTTGGATTACTACTCATTGGTTGGTGGTTTCATTAGCCACTGTCTCAGGCACTCCACTTCTATTGATACTATCTAGTGGAAAACAATTGATACAGACTTGCCTGCACAGAGAATGCTGTATTTTATCATCTGGCACAAGCAAAATAAATGAATAAATATAAATGATTCCCTTATCAGTCCCGCAAGGGGAAATTTAGTTTTTCTGCATTTTTGACCCAACCTATTGTACAGGAGCAGTGAGCTGCCAACATATGGCGCTCAGGGAGCAGTCAGGGGTTCAGTATCTTGCTCAAGGACATCTCGGCATGCTATACACAGGGCCGGGGATCGATCCAGCAACCTTCCGATTGCCAGACGACCAACTCTACCCACTGAGCTATGCTATGGGGCGGCATAGCTCAGTGGGTAGAGCGGTCGTCTGGCACATCTTTGATAAATTACTGGTTCTGTCTGCTCCAATTTGATATTTTATTTTGATCGATGTCACTTGTTTTATAATTTTCTCTTCAATAATACTTCAGCCTATTTTGTGATTGTTTGGATATAGTCTGTTTTCTTTCATCATACACTTACTCTTTATCCGGGCACTTTCACTTATACAGAGGCAGCAAGGTGATCTAGTGGTTAGTCCTTTGCCCCACAGCAGGAAGGTTCTGGGTTCGAATCCCATCCCAGATCCTTTCTGTGAGGAATTTGCATCCTCTCCCCATGTCAGATGGCTTTCCTGTGGGTGCTCCGGATTCCCTCCACCATCAGAGACATGCATGTTAGAGTTAATACTCCTGCCTGTGCCCCTGAGCAAGGCAATAGGATAAAGAACTGTAGTTGGTCCCAGAGTACTGCAGCTGCTCGCTGCTCCTATATACTAGGATGGATTAAATGCAGAGAACAGTTTCATTGTATGTATGTATATTGACAAATAAATAAAGCTTCTTCTTTCACTAAATGTAAACGGCAAAGCATCTCAACGTATAAAATACGCCATATAAAGTTTGTTTGGTTGATCGATTGATATATACTGATTGATTTGCTGGCCGACAATCAAACTAGGGTGATTTTAAGGCCGTTTTTAAAGCGACGGCAACGACGAGAGGCAAAGACAAGAGAACATTAAGTTATAAGTGAGCCTTCGTCATTCTCTGTCTGTTCTTCGAAGTTAAAATCTCTTCGTTGTCCGAGAAAATTTTGATTGAAAGTTATGGATTAATCGATAGCTATCAATAACACCACTATCCTGGTATTTGCCTGTTCACAGCTCGTACCTGGCGCTTCAGGTTTGGAGGGCGGCCAGCCCCGTGTCGCACAGGATGACGCGCTTGCGTACTGAGGGCGGAGAAACGAAACTGTGTACCGGGGACAGGATGCGGGTCGGCGCTCGGTAAGCTAACTTTGGATGTCAACATCTCATACGCAGTTTGTCACGTTTGGCGTTCATATCGTTTTATCTTAAGCGTCTCTTGGGTTGATCCAACACTAATTGCCAAACATCTGACCTGTCCCACTTGCAGGACGGATAGAACAAAAAACACCACAGGTCCAACTTCCATACTACGCGTTCGATTACAAACCGTCTTTATTACCAGTCAGGAGGGGCGCCTATGTGGGGGACCCTGGAAGAACACTGCTTGTGCGTCATAGTGGTATCTTCTCTGTAGGGGAACTCGTATGCTCATACACCCACATTTTTGATCCCCTCTCTGCCCACCCTGCCGATGAGAGCTGATGTCGTGCCGCCGACGCAAGTGGCGAGACTTCTGCCATACCATACGTCATCCGTCATCTGTTGAGCTGGGTGGATGCGTCGCTCCACGTTGAAGCCAGAGTAAAGCAAGCTGATATTGAGATGGACGGTAATCGACTGTTTTCCTATTACATCTCCATCATCTCATGCTTTTTTTTAACGATATTGTTTTGGTAGGGAAAAAGCCCTGAACGTGTTAGCTTCACCACATCCTATTGCTTTTGAGTGAATATGAAAAGGGCCTTCTCAGGCAAAGTTGTGATTTCCGTCCATGCCCCGGGCTGTGTGCTGTAGACTTGCTGTTCACTAATCTACTGACAAGAGCATGACAAGACCATTTAATGGCTCATCCCCATTAGCTTACCACTATACTATGCTAAAAACAAGTCCTTTATAGAATCGTCTCTGTATACTGTATTCCAGCTTCTGGTAACAGTAGAACTTTATTGGATAGCTGATTTATATAGTTATTCACTAAGATATCAAAAAGTCAATTCAGATTTTTATCCACCAAGACCAATCATATGCAGAGAATTTGACTTGGTATGTTCCTCTCATTGTGCGACTGGAAAAAAGTTTGATAAGAAATATCAAATATAAGAGATATCAATTTCAATCCTATGGAAGGCTTGATATGATATCCATTAGCACAGAATGGTTTTGAAGTGTGTGGCTAGCCTGTGGCTTTACCAGCCCTGGAAACCTTGAGGAAACCATAAAAGGAATGAGGTTGCTTAACTGATGTGATAATGTCAGGATTATCTGATTGTTTACACATTGATTGATGGTCCATGTTTGTCAAGGAATTCTGTGCAGATCATATATCGTGTCACCAAGTTGGGGTCAAAGGTTGGTATAAAGCTTAGAAAGTGGTTGAGTTTTGATGGGATATGTGCTCTCTCTCTCTCTTTCTCTCTCCCTTTCTCTCTTTTTCTCTCTCTCTCTGTGTCTCAGCAATGGATTTCAAGGCTGTGTTTACAACCTTGGAAAGAGTGTGTGAAGAAACCATTGCTGCACTGTGTGAGCCTTCTGACATACCACATGGAGACATTGCCAAGCGTTTGGTGACCTCTATGAGGAATATTCAGGAGCATGGCCAAGCTCTATTACCTGTGGTTGCCAGCCTCACTGCAATTTACCACCATTTTGATTTTGATGCACAAACACCTGGGAATGGATACCGCACTCTGGTCAAGGTATACTATTTATTATCTAACTATTCCACTAGTATGTTTGTTGCCTATAAGGTGTTTGCTGTGTTCAAAGGGGTTTGTTAGACTAGAGACTCAGTATCACAGTAAGTTAAGTTTGACTTAAACATTCACATTCTGTATTTCATTGACTTTAGATTTGGTTTTAAGTTTGGTTTTCTTATATATGGTATTTCACCTGATTTTTTTATTAGGAAAGTATAAATTTACAAAATACAAGCTCTCTCTGGGGGCCACCATAGTTCAATGGTAGAATACATGCTTCGGAAACTAACAAACCAGAGGCTATGGGTTCGGGCCCACTGCAAGATGGCATCAGGTCATAAACCTCACGTCTGCCCTGGGATGGAGCGGAGACCTGTCTAGGGTGTTTATCCACCTTTCGCCCTTTGAGTGCTGGGATAGGCTCCAGAATGACCACATTATCTGATTTTGGATAAGCACTTGACAATGGATGGCTGAATGGAAGCTCTCTTCTGCCTTTGGGTGAAAAAGAGAAAATTTTCAAGTTTTCTCTGAAATACTATTAATTTTTTGCTATCTCTCCTTTCCCTTTTCTGTTGTTGTCAATAGGTCTTGCAGTCTTGCCTTTTGCACATTATCACCAAGGGCCGCTACATTACCTCCAACTGTCACGGAGCCTTCTTCAGAGCAGATCACAACGCAACTGAGATGGAGGCCTACTGCAATGCCCTGTGTCAGTTGCGCGCCCTCCTCTACCTCGCCCAGCGGCTAATCCATGACAACAGCTATGGGCAGCTGTACTCCCTGCAGGATGCAGACTTGAGCCAGAGGTTTGTGCAGGAGTACACCTCCATGCACAAAGCATGTTTCTATGGACGGTGCTTGGGTTTTCAGGTCAGTCAACCCAAAGTGAGAGTCATTTTTGACAGTGCATAAACGTAGTCAAATCCATCTGGTCCAGTCATATTCTATCCAGTCTATCCTACTTTCAATGAATGAGCGGCTACAATGGAAAATTCTACCTTCAAAATCCTTAATCAAAGATACCTTGTCAATAGTTGTTTTTGAGGGAGGATTCTAACTAGTGAACTTTTTATTACGTCGACCATTATTGGCTGTTAGTTGACTTGAGCTCCTCTTCACAAAATTCCACTTGACTGTTCTGTTTCATTTTGATGAGCATCTCATCGTGAAAGCTGGTGGAGCTCTAAATGCTATTTCATGGGACCTTTTAAAATTAATTGAATGTACTCTATAATCCATATTGAATATCCATTGTAAACAGGCTCTGAAACAGCCACTTTTATGTCTATATGTGATCACCCTGTGCATAGAAAAAAATGACAGACCCAGATTTTATGTGAAATAACCCTGAAGTGCTATTTAACTGTAACCATAGTCTGGTATGAATGGCCAAAATACAGGTTGAACCCCTGTTCAGTTAGTTGTTTGTGTCATATATGGGTTTTGTCAGAAGTAGCTGAACCAGTTCTTCTGGACATATTGTTTAGTGGGAGAATTGTTTCATCAGTAATCTATGTAATTCTGTGATTTCCTTACCTGGATTATTGAGCATCCTTAAAGACACCAGTTTTTTCTATGAAAGGGGCTTTAGGAAGTGCTACAGGATTTCAACTTTATACAATGAACTATTTTTTAAGAGTAGTTGTCATTTTAGTCAAGTGCTGGATTGCTTATTTTGCCATAACACTTCTTTAATTGAATATCTGATTGTTTCTCTTTACAGTTCTCGCCATCTCTCCGTCCATTTCTCCAGACCATCATCATCAGCATGGTTTCTTATGGAGAGACTTATGGCAAACAGCCATCTGGAATTGGTTAGTCCTTTTGTTTTTGTCTTGGTCTTGATTTTCTTGTATTGGTGGCAGTGAAATTCCACAGCCTGTTTTACCTTTTCTAATCACTTTCAATTAAAAAGTCCTTCCTGGCATTTTCTGCTTCAGGCAGGGCAGCCCTCTCACTCCTCACATCAGGGAAGTATGTCCTTGACCCAGAGCTAAGAGGGGCAGAGTTTGAGCGGATCACCCAGAATCTGGACCTGCAGTTCTGGAAGTCTTTCTGGAACCTCACAGAGTCAGGATTTATAACAGTAGGCAGTGGCAAAACATTGATGCAATTAACATATTACTATTTACCAAAAACCTGTGGTTAGATATCTTCTTACTATCTTTCATACATCTGTTTTCACTACTTATTCACTTGCATTGGCCTCCTGAGGTATAATTTCTTCTGTTCCTTAGGGCTTTAACCGAATGGCCTCCAACCCTGTGCAAGTGAACTTCACCATGACTATACCCCCTGTGCCTTTCCGGCTCCCCTTGGCCTCAGATTCAAATTTCTCAGCTACTGTTTCCCCACCAATTGCCCACTCCGGCCCGGGACCAGTCCACATGCGCTTGATCTCCTATGAGCTTAGAGAAGGACAGGTGAAGCTCCTCATTGTCCACCTGAATATTACATTTAGGGATTTAATTTGATAACAGAAAACTGGTATTTTGGGGGTGTTGTAATTTTTTCATCTCAGAAGTATTCTAGATTATACATTGCATATTTTCCCTCCATTACTTGTTAGTAAATTCCCAAGTGAAGTGAAAATTGCAAAAGTTTTACAATTACATAAACACCTATAGACACCACTTCATAAGTTACAGGCCCATTTCTTGCTTTTAAAATTCTCCTAAATATTTGAAAAATTACTGACAGATAAGGAAAATCTACTGAGAAGCACAAATTACTGACTGACACTTGATAAATAGTGGTGAAGGGGTAGGAATAAATAAGTGTATACTTACTCCTGCTATTTTAGAACATGGAATATTTCATTTGTGTTGTTAATGATAGTTTATTGAGCTTGTGAAAAATTATCCTCATTTCAATTTAATATCTTTTTTTAGCAATTTTTTCTTTTTTGCATATTCAAAATTAATCAATCTTGTCACCTTGCCCTGCTTTACAGGACAGTCAGGAGTTGCAGGCCTTCTCTCGCACTGAGTCTCCCTCCATCTCCCTTCCTTTGGTCTCCCGACCTGTGAGACAGTCCCTCTCCCCCTGGCTGCTCATCCATTTTCACGGAGGGGGATTTGTGGCACAGACCTCCAAATCCCATGAGGTAAATGTATACATTAATACTATTAATAGCTGTAGTTTTGGCAAACACTGTGCAGCAATAATCACAGTGTTACAAATACGTCATCCATCCATCAATTTATCCATCCATCCATCACCAACTGCTTATTCAAAATCGGGTCCCAGGGGAGCGGGCCTATCCCAGAACTCATTGGGTAAAAGGAGGGGGAATCACCCTGGAAACGTCGCCAATCTATCACAGGGTATGTTACTAATACCCCTACAACCATATTAATGGCAGTCTCAATACTATTAGGTGCTAATGTCAATGATACCAATAATATTTTTCTGTAATATCTTAAAAGCTGTATGGATAAGGGCAGTATAGTCTGCAAAGGAATGAGTAGGTACAATGAAATTAAGTGAATTAAAATAGCTAAAATGTTACAGAAAGATGAGCACCAAATAAATAACATAACTAAAGATTGCCAAAGAAAATCTTTAAAATTATATTAAAGGACAAAACTCCATCTCAGACCCTTCTGAATGTAGACTTTGGTTTGCACAAAATTTATTTGAGAGTACACTTTGTGCAAACCAGCATTTTGCTATTAATGCTTTTAACTCCCTTCTTTCAGCAAACATGTTTTATTTCATTCTCCATGAACTCTCTCCTGTCTTAGAATTACCTGAGAGGCTGGTCCAAGGATCTGAACGTCCCCATCCTGTCTGTGGACTACTCTCTATCACCTGAGGCCCCTTATCCCAGAGCCCAGGAGGAATGCTTCTACGCCTACTGCTGGGCCCTGAAAAACCCTCATCTCCTGGGTATGTGTGTATGTGCTTTGAGGCCAACAATACAGGACCGTAGTGGTTTCTTAGTCTGAGACGAGGCAAATATTAGCCATACCAGTTATATTTATTAAGCCATAGACATACAGAACATGCGAAGGGTACACATAGCCACACCCCGGACTGGTCTACACAGAGTTCTTCTCCAGTCCCTCCCTGGTGCATGTCGGACCCTTTCCCCTGTTGCTAGGCACCACATCCTCACAGTGTTTACCAGCTGGCAACGGCCCTGCCCAGTGTGCTATGCTATCTATACACATCATACCGCTACCCATGTCGACAACCCAGCACACCCTCACAGCAATCGGGCCTCTCCAGCTCTCCATCAGTCTTGCTCTCCATCCGCACCACTTTGTTGTTTCTGTACCTCTTTTCCATCTTGTGTATGCGGCTCTGCCCAGTGTAGTAGTGGTAATGAGGCCCTGGTTGCTACTCTGGCCCAAGGGAGTTATCTGGTGGGTGGGTTAGCAAGGAAGATAACAGCTCTGCATTCATCCCAACTCACCTCAGGTGTGTCTTCCTCCCTGCTGGCACTAACGAACCCCACCCCCACTGTCACAGAGAGAATGTGCTTCATTTGTGAATCTACTAATAACTACAAAATACATTAAATGTTCATTAGCTGTCATTGCTCAGGGTGAGGACTTTCATATTTTATGGACTGTGGAGAGCTCTTTTGACACCTTATTTTTCTGGTCTTCTCACCTTTGTTTTTGTGCCCCTTTAGCTAATAGTACATATGCTATAACATTCCATCAGCAAAGCCACAACACGAGTTTCAGTGGTTCTAATTCATTTTTAGGACTGGATTCATTTAAAGGCATGTCATATTTGAGGATGATGAATGACTGTGAATTGGGGATGGTGGCCCTGGATTGAAATCCAGTTGCCCAAATATTTACATAATGATAGATTGATTCCTATATCTCTAGGTTCCACAGCAGAGCGAGTCTGCCTGGCTGGGGACAGCGCTGGTGGGAATCTCTGCATCACAGTGTCCATGAGGGCCCTGGCCAATGGGATTCGTGTCCCAGATGGCATCATGGCTGCCTACCCTGCTACTTTACTGACCACTGACGCTTCACCATCCCGCCTGTTGACGCTTATTGACCCGCTGCTGCCTTTGGGTGTTCTTACAAAATGCATAAATGCCTATGCAGGTATGGGATAACAGAGTGTGTTTTTGTGTATATTATTTCAGAGCCCATTTAAAGGAAGGATATAAGAATAAACATCTTCAGTTTTCCTCCTAGTGAGATGTCAGGAATTTATAGGAGATAGGAAATATGAGCAATGTAAGATGAAAATTACCCATATTTTAGGCTCTCTTTAGTTTACCGGATGGTAAAAAAAACTTTACTAGGGAACATTTATACAAATGTTCTCCCCCTCCATCATTTCACATTTTCCAAATTTTAGCATCACGTACCTGTACTTCAAGACACAATGCAATCTCTCTTCAAGTCGTTCCAGGGATGATAGTATTTCCTACCACATCAAGTGTTGAGGTGTCCTTGAGCAAGACACTGTTCCCCTAACTGCTCTGGCCTGTGATAGATTGGCAACCTAAACAGGGTATCTCCCCACCTTTCGCCCAATGAGGCCTGAGATGGGCTCCAAAAAATCGGGTCCCCCGTGACCCGATTTTTTAATAAGCGGTTGACGATGGATGGATAAAGGGTTCTTATCACTGATAAAGTGTATAATTATGTGAAACAACAGATGTCAACCAGGAAGATATTGAAATGACCATTGAACAGTAAAGTTGACTTAAAATGTGGTCATTTAGTAAAATACTTCACTTCATTTCAGACAAAAATCCCTGTTGGGCTGGCTGGAGAAAAACACTGATATGTTCATTCCTAAAGGGGTGAAATTTCAAATGTCCTATGTTGGCCATGTTGACTGATAATACAATTGAGAAAACTTTATCCAAGAGGCCAATGTGCAAGCCAGTATGCAGCCATTTTTTCCACTCTGAGTGATTGACTTACATGAAATGGTTCTTAGTTGAGCTTTATTTTTCCAGAGTGCCCTCTTTCAGACCCAAGTCTATTTTCTAGGGCCTGCATATATCGGTGAAGCATCGAAATATACTCATGAATATTATCTTGACTTTTCACTTTACTTGTTCGATTGACTTCCTGTCCTATCACAACTGGACACAGGTAGACAACAACAAACAAGAACTCAGTTTAGAAAGAAATATGCATACATTTCAGTGAATCCATTGCGATGCAGACGCGATGCAACTATGAACTGGACAGAACGGATGCAACACACCAGGTGGACATTCACCTTCATTGGCGTGTTATAATTTATAATCCCAACCTCTTGCAAATGAAGTTCATTCAATCAAATTAGTTCATTTTATTATTCACTGAGCTTTCTGGGTTCATAGTGTACCATCAACTTGTGCGTGTCTAGTGTGTTATCCAGGAAGATGAAATAGTGCTTCTTGTTAGCATGGTATTCATGAGTTCCCTTCATGCTTTTGCTGTTGCCTCACAGCAAGAAGGTCAAGAACCTCAGGCTGTCTCAGGTCCTTTCTGTGTGGAGTTACCATGTGCTCCCTGTGTCTGTGTGGGTTTCCTCCGGGTTCTCCAGATTCCTCCCACCTTCAAAAAGATGTGAATGTTAGGGTTAATACTCCTGCCTGTCCCCCTGAGCAAGGAAAAATAAATGGAGTTGGTCCCCAGGTGCTGCAGCCTCTCACTGCTCCTATACAATAGGATGGGTTAAATGCAGAGAACAAATTTAGTTGTATGCATGTACAATGACAAATAAAATGTCTTCTTCTTCTTAGGCACAGACTCCCAAACTCTGCAATGTGCAGTGAAAACCGGAAGTTTGAGCTCCTTGGGCAGAGATACAGCCCTGCTCCTCGGTAGCCTCACAGTGGGGGCCTCCAACTGGATCCAGTCATTTATGGATCCTTTGCGGACGACCGAATCAGCAGGGTCACCGTCATCTCAGCAAAACAAATCCCACAGTGGTGACTCGCACAAGACAATGACCCACTCTTCATCACAAAACTGTACAGGCCACATGGATTACCCAGAAGACTTTCAGCCGCTGCGTTCTGAGTGCATAGCTTTTGTTCACCCACCGACTTGTCCCATTGTCAGGAATCCATTTGTGTCACCCCTGCTGGCTCCCACTAACCTACTGAGAGGCCTGCCACCTGTACACATAGTGGTGAGCGAGAGGAGAGAATTTTGAAATTTGAATTTGCCCCCTTCAAAAAGTTTGCATTTCTTAGTGATATTTAAATATTATGTTTGACTGTCCCACCAATTTCTATTTGTCCATTTTATTATAACTGCTGTTTCTTTTTTTCCATCCAGAGATGGCTTTGAGATAGCTTTCCCATGGACTCATGAATGCTTGTGTTATTTCCATTATGCGTCTACATAGGCTTCTGCTCTTGATGCCTTGCTTGATGACTCCGTGATGTTTGCCAAGAAGCTGCGAGATATGGGCCAGCCAGTGAGCTTGACTGTGGTGGAAGACCTCCCACACGGCTTCCTCAGCCTATCCCAGCTCTCCAAGGAGATAGAGGTTGCCTCAGACATCTGCGTGAAACATATGAGAGAAATCTTCCAGCAACAAAGCCCACCGCCTTCTCCCTCCAAGCCAGCAAACGTTGACAGGCTAAACAACAAGGCTGGGCTATGTGACTGAGCCCTTCTTCATCTCAGAAATTTTAAGTATCGGGACCTTTTTATAAAAGCGATAAAAGAGAAAGGGAAGGTAGTTCAGAGTTTGAAAACAGTTATCTGAAAAGAATGTCGAAGTTTCAACAAATGTAGGCCAACAAAAGGTTAGAAATCAGGGAACAATTTGAGAAAAATAAAGCGGGGCATGGAAGGAAGGCAGCTTAAGGTTATTGCACTTGAACACAGAGGGAATAACATTGTTTACAAATTATGATTCAATGAATTTACCAAATCTAATATTTACCCTAAGGTATGATTTTGCACACACGGGCATAAACTGCTAAATGAAAACAAAAGCATATCATAGTGAAGTGTATTTTTCCTAGCTGGTATGATCCAGGTTGAAAGAACATGGATAATCCAATTGATGTCCATCAGAAATACTCTGGGTACATGGAATAGAATGGCAGAACCAGCCTTTGCAATAATTTTTGAATTTATCTTTAGCTCATCACGGGTTTGTGCCTTATGTTTAATAGTCTATTGTATAATATTGTCATTTCTTTGTAATGAAAGCTTTGTGTCGCCACTCCACAGAGGATCAATTTGCATGTTGCTGAGAACACATTCTGGGTATACTGTGTTACATGCTTGGGAGAGTTGTGTAATCTGGTGTTGCCTGTTTTCCATGTGTTTTTCCACTATACAGGCATTGATAAGGTGGCCTTCACCAACTATTTGACCAGCAGCAGTATCTTAGTGTGAAACTAACTTGTAACATAAATGAAGTCCTAAACATTTAACCTGTATTTGAATATTTACAGCCTACATATTAAAATCTAGATCTCACTCAGCCGTTTGATGTGTGCTCTTTGGAAGACCCATGGGCTGCTGTTGTACAGCTGAGACAACCCAAAAAGGTGTGCAGGGCAACGGTTTACAACTCGGAGGAGATAATGTGTTCCCCCTCAGTCAGCACAGTATGTACCCACACAGACAGTACACAAACCTCCTGACCAAGCATTGACCGCACTTCACATGTGGCATATGTGCATTTTAAGGACCCTCGATGGGTGGTTATGACGCTTTAATCTATCAGGGTTCCCACATGTCCTGGAAAACTTAGAAATATATAGAACTTTTCAGCCATCATGGAAAACACCTTGAAAATGACAAATGTCATTAAATGTCCTGGGAGTGTTCTTGAGATCATGGAATATTGTTAATCCAGGTTATAAGACTATTATCTGCTGAGATAGTGTCATCAGTGCTTAAAGATTGGAGCGTAGCTATGTTCAGTGGCCCATTTACAGACTGTTAAGGTTTCCCCTGATTAATACTAAATAATTTGACCTTCAGAGCAACTGCTGCTATATATATATCCAGGCAAAATGTCAAAGAAATTGTCCTTGAGAAGTCTTGGATAAGAATGGGAACCTTCAACTTTGTACAAAATTCCCAACTTGTCTCAACACACATTATTTTAAACAATATGTAATATAAAAGATGAAATTTTCATCCGATATATCAGAAATTGTTATTGCGTGGCGCTTTTTAATTGATGTCAAAATCTCAAAACCATGAAGAGCTCTTTGTGGCCTTCATTGCCAGGCATTAGTCCCCACAGTCTTGCAACCTACACAAAATCGAACTCTAAGCTTCAGTACAATATGGAATTGGGATGATCTGGGGCAGCTTGACGTTTCCCAGTCTTCATTCCCAAATGTTTGCACTTTTTACACCTGTCTAACTTGTCAAAGTTCCCTTATTTTGATATTTTCGACATTTTCTTGGCACCAGTCACCTGTTCCAGAGTTTCCTATTGGTTCTGCCTGAATGGCATGTGTTGGTGACGCTGATGGGGACGGTTAAAGCTCCTATTTAAACTTGCCCGGTTAACCTTGATAATTCCTTGACGGCGATGCTTCAGTCTTAGGCCGCAATGATGTTCCCAGTTTTGCTTTTACTGGCGGTTTCCAATGGTGAGTTCATGTGAAAATCAATACTTTGTTCTTTTGCTTGACATATATGGTTTCTCCCACTTAAACGCCTGGCCTCCCAATGGGGTCGCTGACTTTCCAGAGATTAAGAAAAAACAAAATATATCGCGTCTCAGCAGGATCTGTGCTCCTCGGGGACATGATGCTTAAGTCAGCATGTGAAGGATCATGTAAACCCTTTTCATTTGTGTCTGCTTGATGTCCTCTGCACAGTGGCCCTTGGTTTTGATGACAAGATAGTGGGAGGCTATGAGTGCAGGCCTCACTCTGTCCCCTGGCAGGTGTCCCTCAACAATGGCTGGCACTACTGCGGAGGCACCCTGATCAACGACCGCTGGGTTGTCAGCGCTGCACACTGCTACAAGTGAGTTGGCCTTTAGTCATGTCTACATCCACATGTATTTTAAAATGTACGTTGTTCCTGTGATGCATTCGTTTGTAGTCTGCAAAGAGGGATCATATCAGGTGACTGGATGCAAACCCTGCTTGTTACCTTGAAAAACTTCAATTGCTCTTCTTTCCTCCCCCCTCCCTCCATCTCTAACCCCTCTTCTCCCATTCTCTATCAGGGATGAGGACATCGAGCTGCGTTTGGGCGAGCATCACATTCGCTACAAGGACGGCCCTGAGCAGTTCATCGCTCCTGCTGTCATCATCCGTCATCCAGAGTATGACCGCTACACCATCAACAATGATATCATGCTGATAAAGCTCGCTGAGCCAGCAAAGATCGACGAGTACGTCCAGCCCATTGCTCTGCCTGCCCGCTGTGCCCCCGCTGGCACAGAGTGTCTGGTCTCTGGCTGGGGAGCCACCCAGAGTCCCTGTAAGTCTCCACAGCATGTTTTGACTTGTGCTCAGTTCTGCTTGCAGGATGGGACACGACAAAACAGGACAGTACATTGAATAACAGTATTAATCATAATAATGATAATGATTCCCTTATCAGTCCTGCAAGGGGAAATTTGGATTTCTCTGCATTTTTGAGCCAACCTATTGTATAGGAGCAGTGAGCTGCCAACATATAGCGCTCGGGGAGCAGTTAGGGGTTCAGTGTCTTGCTCAAGGACACCTCGACATGCTGTATGCAGGACCGGGGATCAAACCTGCAACCTTGCAATTGCCAGACGACCGCTCTACCCACTGACCTATGCCGCCCCCCATGCAACTGCCATACTAATCCAAAGATAATGGATCATACAATTTAAGCCTTACTTTATGTGAAATGATAACAGCAGGGTAAAATAATGTGAATTTGCATTTCAGTTAACGGGAACTGAGTTTTTACCTCTGTTATTCTCCCTTCTAGTTGGATGTCTGAAATGCCTGAACTGCTTGAAACTGCCCATCCTGTCGCAGGAGGATTGTGAGAAATCCTACCCCAACAGAATCACCTCCTCCATGTTCTGTGCTGGTTACCTTGAAGGAGGGAAGGACTCCTGCCAGGTATGTAATTGATAGATATGGAGGAAAATGAATGACAAAGAGATACAGCAAAAAAGAATGTATTACATGACCAATATGAACAATCCTCTGGTACATTTTAGAGTTTGTAGAGTGATTTCGGTGACTATCTAATATTTATAAATGTGTCCAAATGATCTGGTTCAACTATCTGTGATATCCTAAAGACAGTTTATGCTTCCTTGTCCACTTCTGTTCTTGTTCTTCTCGATGATGTGTGTGTCTGTCTCCTGTCTTCCGCCGTCAGGGAGACTCAGGGGGTCCTCTGGTGTGTAATGGAGAGCTCCAGGGTGTGGTGTCTTGGGGATGGGGCTGTGCTGAGGAAAACCGTCCTGGTGTCTACGCTAAGGTTATTGCCATCCTGTTATATCTGCAGCATCCATTGAAGCAATCTTTTCTAAAGAGGCAAAAAAGCAAATTGGGACCTTAAAAGAATCTTTCCATTGCTCCAGTTGCAGCTGACCACATCCTCCTCTGCCTCACATTCTCTCTGAGTCATCATATCCTGTTTTCATCATCCACAGGTCTGCCAATTTACTGATTGGATCCACTCCACTATGGCCTCTCACTGAGGTCGTCCAGCCCCTGTCGTCCATCCCATCTCCTTCCCTTACTCTGTATCCAAGGAGATCCATGTCTCAAGAAGCATGGCATGACTTAAGTATATGAATAATGGAGTTTGAGTTTCAATAAATTCTAATGATAAGGAACTTATTTACACTGTGGAGTTTGTTTTTTTGTCTCTCAAATCTTCTCTTGATGCAGACAGATTCAATCACTTCTTCTTCACAATGGTTAACATATTGGCTCACAGCAAGAAGGTCCTTTCTGTGTTGAGTTTGCATGTTCTCTCCATGTCTGCATGGATTCCTTCCTACCATTAAAAATATGTGCATATTTGGGTTTATGCTCCAGTCAGTGCCCCTGAGCAAAGTGAAAGGAATGGAAAGCCACTTTATTAGGTCATTTATTCTGACAATGAAATGTGTCCTCTGCATTTAGCCCATCCTACTGTATATGAGCAGTTGGAAGCTGGAGCATCCAGGGAGTAGTTTGGGGTTCAGTGTCTTGTTCAAGGACACTTGCAAGTGCTTTTTGAAAAAGGCAGAGATCAAACCACCAATGTTCCGATTACTAGACACTCTTTCTACCCCCTGAGCTATGGCTCCCCTATAGGAAAAAGAACTGGAGTTGGTCCCTGGGCACTGCAACTGTTCACTGCTCCTATAGAATAAAACAGATTATAGATTCGATGTATGCATGTACAATGAAAAATGAATGAAGCTTCTTTTTCTTCTAAAAAATATACTATCCAATAAACTGATTATCTAACATAGTTAAGTTTACTACCTTAGATATTCTTGCTGCTCACATGTGGAACTTTGGATTTGGATCAATCTCTGTATCAACTCAATGAAAAACACATAGCATGCAGGGGTTTTTAGCCTCGTTCCTCAGGGACAGCTTGTAACTACTGGTTTCCAGTCTACCAGCTAAGTTAAATACATTCACCTGGTGTGTCAGATATTGGAGCCATCTAATCCCAACAGGTGAGAGTAAGGAGCTACCAGGTGGTACAGAAAACAAGCAGCACATATGGTCCTTAAGAACTGGGCTCATCTCCAATTAAGTCCAGTGGAATTCTCTGAGCCATTTCGTTTTATGATGTGTTGCAATTCTGTATTTGTCAAAATTAAATCTGTTGGATTTTAATGTCTTTCATGCTAACAAATATATCATAAGGCCGTGGAAAGAAGTCAGCAATGTCACAGTACTACAGACATAGACATGTGCAGCTTTGATAGGAAACACCCTTTTTAAAGAATATAGTTAGTTATAAAAAAAGGTTGCATCCCATTCATCCGTCCATCCATCCATCTTTATCCGCTTATCCGGTGTCGGGTTGCAGAGGGAGCAGATTTCAGCCGGGAACTCCAAGTTTTCCTTTATCTTACTTAGATGCACGAAGAACCTCAACAGGCTTTGTTGGTGGTCGTATTTATCGTTCATACTTATAACATCCAACATGTTTTACCGAGTAAAGCGATGGATGTTGTCACTTTAAAGGAGTTCTGTTGATGAACAGCAGATGGCGGTGGTAAGCCAGCCAACTGATGTTTGTTAAACAGCAAGCAATGCGACGAAGAAGAGAGGACGAAGACGTAGGCGACCATATTAAACTAGGAAGAATAAACACAAAAGAGAGAATTTGTTTCGAGTGAATTCAGACATTATACCTACCCAAGAAGGAAGCGGATTATTGACCGAAGAAAACATACCACATTTAACATCGGCAGGAAATAAAAGTGAGTGTTTGGTGTGTTCGCGCCGTTTGAGTTCGTTGAAAAACACCCGAGTGTTGTTAGCACAATAGCCGTTAGCTATCGTTAGCGGTACCTGTGCTAAAGATACGAACTTTCTGATCATTGTATTGTTCGGGCAGTTTACATTTGAGGAAAAAATATCATTAGCGACACCCTCTAATTTTAGAGTATGAAATTCTGTGTAGTTTTCTTTTGAACAAAATTGTCCCCTATTTAATCTCCATGTGAAACGTATGTTGGCCACATTGTCTTCTATTATTGCAATCAGCTTAACCGTGCACTGGCTTCCGTTTCGTTTTTGAGACGCTCCTTGTCAAAAGTAATCATTGTTAACTCTATTTAACTATTAGTAGAGCCAGATGTTGCCGGCCCTGTGTGATGGTTTCAGTTAATCGACATTAGCTTTGGACACTTTGTCAACTATTTCAAGACACTGCTATCTATAGTAATCGATTTGCAGCTCTTGTAATGCAAAGTGAGAAATAAAATGTTACCGACTCTACCTTTTCTTTTTGTGGGAATTA
>OMLC01035439.1:0-24412 GCA_900302585.1 Regalecus glesne
AATATTGTTGCATTGTCATTCTAGGTGAAGCACCTGAGAGCCATGAAACTAAAGTAAAATTCCATGTATATTGAACCCTAAATGGTCAATAAATTGATCCTGAACCACTATGTTTAGCTGTATTTGGTGTTTTTGCCACTTAGTCATTGCATCCTCAAAAGGTTCCTCCAACACATGAACAATTTTATAATTAAGTACACAAAATATGCTAATGCACCCTACTCAAACTTTTTAAGAGTGTGTTTACTTAGATTTAACCGTCCCATGGCAACTTTGGTATTCAAAGCAACCCAGGGATAGGGGAGGGAGGACCAGGCAGACGTCTCGGGGCAAAACCAGAACAGTGTTCATCAAGTGCTGGATATTAACTCAGTGCAACTTTTCAACATCTAGTAATTAATTGCTGAATTATATTGTTCTTTCAGATAAAACATCGTTATCACTGTAATTCATTTTACAATATGAATTTGGAGTAAGCATATTATTCACAGTTTCCTGTTTCTGTTAGCGCAACGCCAGGACAGATGGTATCTGTTTTGACACTCCTGCCCATTCATCACGTCTGCCTGCTCTTGTTAGTCATCTCCTCTCTTCTAAAAAGGAGTTGTTTTTGCTGAACAGAATTAAAAACATAGTGGAGGGAATGTGTTAGTATTAATTATCAGTAATCAATTAATTATCAGTAATTTAGTTGTATATTTACTTTGTGAGATGATCAAAACAACGATCGATTTCCACCAGCCATTTCAGACAGCCAGAGAAGGAAAGATAAAAGGAAAAAATGATAACAGAAAAGGTTCATGGATTTTTCCTTCCTTTAAGAGGCTCATTTTGTTTTCCTGGCACACAGAGATGATAGCAGATTTAAATTAAAGAGCCTTACGTTGGAATGGGATGGATCTGAATGCCAGGGGAGCTGAGGCTTCCAGGGGTAAACAGACACAAACAACCATAATTCTCTTTGACCCCTAGAGGGAGCTGTGAAGCAAAACTTACGCATGGACATGAATTGTGTAGAATCATGCCTATGAAGACATACTATACTGACAACTATGACAAACACCAAGGATGACATGGTGTTTAGATGGAGGGTGGTTCTGCGTCACAGGCCGTGATGTTTAACTTGAGTACACTGTAAAACTTACCGGCAGGTTTTCTTTCTGCTGCAGCGCCACTTTCTTCTTCCACAACCGCTCTCGTAGCTCACTGACTCGTTTGTCCATGGCAGCTACCTCCAGGTTACGCTTATTCAGATTCTCCCTCTGCTGTTGCAGCTTTGCATTCTGATCCTGATTAAGCTTGTTCCTCAACTGGCAACAGGATAGTACATTCATATCACTTTATTTATCCCAAAAGGGCAATTTAGTGCTACAGCCTATCTGGTCTACAAACAAGAACAGAGTCACTGGTAATACTTATCCTTGGAGCTATCCTTGGAACTGGAGTTATTACGCATTCATATCAAATTTTGTGTGAGTGACCTCGCAGGTAAAGGATTAAGCATATCTCTCTTGAACACAGACACACACACCTGCAGTTCTTTGTAGAGGCGGTCCAGTTCAGCCACAGAGCTCTGATTATCATTGAAAGTGTCCATCTTGCCATTTTTGAGCATATCTAACTGGCGGCTAAGTTCCTCAACTTTGGACACAGCCAAAACCAGCTCCCTCTGCTTCTGTTGAAACAAGTTGTTCATCTGTTCTATCTCCTCCACTAGGAATAAAGGAAGAGAAAAGGAGAGAGAGATGGGGGAGCAAAAGGGAAAAGAGCCAGGGAAAATAGGATAGACAGTGGCAAAAAAAGAGAAAAAGAGATTTAAAAATAAAGATAAAAATAAAGACAACATTAGGAATGGAAAGAAGAGTTTTGTAGTGTGGCACATTTTCCTAGATCACTATTTATTACTTAATAACACCCACCCTATCCATTGTCAATCACTTATCTGAAGTCAGGTCATAGGATAACTGGAGCCTATCTCAGTTCTCATTGGATGAAAGGCGGGGATACACCCTTGAAGGGTCACCAGTCACAATAGGGCAGAGCAATCAGAGAGAAAGTGTCTTGCTCAAGGACACTTCGACACCCGCTCTACCCATTGAGCCATGCAGCCCCCACCACATCACCCCACACCCATCCCTCCATACATTAAAAATTGATACTGCTTCATTAGCCAAGGAACCATCACCTTATCATGGTGGGATGTTTGAGTGTCTCTATGAACCTGGGAGCTGTGTTGTCTGGAGCCTAGTGCTCCTAATAGGGTCTCCCATGGCAAATTGATATCAGGTGAGAGACCAGACTAAGAATGGTTCAAAAAGAACCCATGAAACATAAGGAGAGAAGTCACACTACACTGCCCGGAAGAAGCCCAGGGTCCTCATCTGGAGCCAGGCCTAGAAGGAGGGCCTGTCAGTGAGCAGCTGGTGGCTGAGTTTGCCACAGAGCTTGGCCAGGCTCAGCCTGAAAAAACAACATGGACACTTCTCCATTCTGTGGGCCAACCACCAACAGGAAGAACCAGTGGGGTCAGGTGCACTGCCAGAGAGGTACCAGTAAAGGCAGAGGGTCTCAACCATGGTTCTAAGAAGGAAACTAGAAGATTGCCCAATTAGAGTAACGAATGACTCCTTACCCCAAGTGAGGGAGTTCAAGTATCTCGGAGTCTTGTTCTTGAGTGAGGGGAAGATGGAGTAGGAGTTTTACCAGAGAATTAGAGCTGGTGGAGCAGTATTGCACTCACTTCACCATACTGTTGTTACCCAGAGAGAGCTGAGCCAGAAGGCCAAGCTATTGATCTACCGGCCAATTTTTTTTCCTACTCTCACTTATGGCCATGAAAGTTGGGTCATGAACGAAAGAACAACATCGCGGATACCAGCAGCTAAAATGTTTTTTTTTTCCAGGAGGGTGTCTAGTGTCTCCCTTAGAGATAGGGTGGAGAAGTTCAGTCATCCGTGAGGGACTTATAGTAGAATCACCATTCCTTCAAGTTGAAAGGAGCCAGTTGAGGTGGTTCGTACATCAAATAAGGATGCCACCCGGTGGCCTCCCAAATGAGGTGTTCCAGACACGTCCAGCTGGGAGGAGGCCACGGGGCAGACCAAGGAGCAGGTGGGGGGATTATATCCCCACACTGGGCAGGGAACACCTCAAGATCCCCCAGTCAGAGCTAGTTGATATAGCAAGGGAAAGGAAAGCTTGATGTTCCTGGCTGAAATCAGCTACCTCTGCAACCCAGCCCCGGATAAGAGGAATGTATGGATGCTTTTTTTTTGTGTGTATACATCACATTTAACAGTATAAAAAAACAGGAAAAAAAGAGCTTATTCTGATCTATGAAGCATTAATTCAACACATCACGTCCAGTCAAACGTCCACAACCCACAACCTTAGCTTACCCAGCTTGCCATTGCTGATGCGTTTCTGCTCCACCTGGCCCTTAAGGGCTCGGACCTTCTTAAGCCGGCTCTCTTGGTTCTCCACATTCTCCCTGAGGCGCTGCAGTTTCTCCTGCTCAGAGGCCTGCTGCTGCTGACGCTGCTCTTGCTGCTTTAGGTAACGCAGCCGCTGCTCCTGGGGATATTAGAGTCAAAAGAGAGATAGAGCAAAGGTTTAGGGATTTCAATATGAGAAAAAAAGGAACTTTCTTCAAAACTTTAATTTAATCAAGGTGAAGCTAGCTTTTGCCAGCGTCCAAACATTTCCCAACATGATACCTGGAACTTTTACAGTGTGATCAGTCTTCTATTGTTAATCTCTACAGTTCCCGAGGGGAAACCAAGTGTCAAAGAGATAGTCTGGAATTTTTTTACTGACTGCACATGCAGTACATGGGTAGATTTAATTTTCCACAGTCATTCATCATTTTCTTCAGTCATTTCTATTGTTTAATTCCCTCATAGTGTTCACTCCATCATGAGGCAGTGGAGTAAACCCAGTTGGTATTCATTTGTCGACTGTGTTGGAGGAAGTTACATGATAGGGGACGACTAACAACCACTCAAATTCATCATGATAAGCTGCTTTAGCATCATGTTAGCTTTTGTATTGAATGAGGACTATTGATTTGTGCCCCGCTAACAGCATTTGACTCTGGATGCCAAGCTTGGGCTGTGTGTCTAGTACGAAGAAAAAGATGGATGACTGTAAAAATGAAACCAACCTTGTTGCTACACGAGTAGTGAAAATAGAATAGATAAACCATAGCATCTTATTAAAAGCTGATATGGGATATGAGAACATTTTAAGTTGCTGGATTTGATACGGAAACTTTCTAGCCAGATGCCTAACATTAATAAATAATAAAGAGTACGTTATCAGTCCCACAAGGAGAAATTTGGAATTGTCTGCATTTTAACCCATCCTATTGTATAGGAACATTGAGCTACCACTATATGGTGCTTGGGAGCAGTTAGGGGTTCACTGTCCTGCTCAATGAGACCTCGACATGTTTTCTGCAAGACCAGGATTCAATCCAGCAATCTTCTGATTACTAGATGACTGCTCTACCCACTGAGCTATGCCATCCTTTACTTTTACTATCTTCTTGTAGGCCTACTGCCATAGTTCTTCTGCAATAGAGCACCCAAGAAAAAGATAAATATGAAAAAACTGAACAAAGAAGAACCCTTAAGACATTTCAGGATATAATCATGCCCTTGAAAGTGTCATAGCTTTTCTAAATTAGCAAAGCCACTGAGTATATATGGAGGTAGACTATGGTGTAAATGCTGTTAAAAAATGCATTTAAAAAGCCTTTTTTGAGACAAAGGGTAAGAGACAAGTGAGGAATTGACTGATAAGAGGGATAATCGAAATGCCTTAAGAAACAAGTATTTTCTCCATTCTGGACAGCATAAGGGAGTAACAAATATGTGTTTTTCAGGTCTCCGACTACTCCTGCTGAAGAAGCTTTGGGTAAGACAACAAGCCCCCAACAACTTCTCTAATGGAAGGTGATCATAAGAGTGAAATTTTGAATGTGTATAAACCTCTTCCTCTTATTCAAACTAAGTCACCCTTTGGCAAATCGCTTCAATGAGAATGTTCTCCCATTCAAATTGTCAAGCTCAACAGCGTTAAATAATTCCTGATCATCCTAGCTCTATTATAGAGTTTCCCCAAAAGACTACAATGGAGCCTTTATTTCCAGTCACATTCCAGGTGATGTGTGTTGATGCTAATGCTTGTTTGTTTACTTGGCTGGTGTGCAACTACAGGCGATTGCTCAAGGTTACATTCCTGCACTTGCTGTGTTATCCTTAGGCATACACTGACAATGTTTGGATCAGCAGCAACCCTGCTGGGGTAGCTGCGGCACACAGACTAAGTGAAGCTTGTTCAAGGTAGAATGGCAGCTGGTGTGGGGTTAAGGCAAAGAAAGAGAGAAAAATAATGGTCTCTTTGATTTCTTGATGCATGCTCAATAATCCAAGTATGGAGATCACAAAAAAGAGGTGAATCAGTTCAACTGGATCAGAAGCTTATTTGGAAACGTTTCGTCACTCACCAGGTGACTTCTTCAGTCTGAGCTGAAAGCAAACATTCCCCCCTTATAAACAGTACATTCATACCACACAACAATAGGCTGGTTTCATATGCAAGTTGGGTGATCGAATGTGCAGTTGATTACCCAACTTGCATATGAGACCAGCCTATTGTTGTGTGGTATCAGTGTACCGTTTATAAGGGGGGAATGTTTGCTTTCAGCTCAGACTGAAGAAGTCACCTGGTGAGTGACAAAACGTTTCCAAATAAACTTCTGATCCAGTTTAACTGATTCACCTCTTTTTTGTGGTTCTCTTAGATGAAATGTTTTTTTTCTGGTTAATAGATAGGAGAAGTATTAGATTTTTTTCTTAAGAAAAATGATTCCCTTATCAGTTCCGCAAGGGAAAATTTGGATTTCTCTGGATTTTTAACCCAACCTATTATATAGGAGCAGTGAGCTGCCAACATATGGCGCCCGGGGAGCAGTTAGGGGTTAAGTGTCTTGCTCAAGGACACCTCGACATGCTATATGGAGAACCGGAGATCGAACCCGTAACCTTCCGATTGCCAGACGACCGCTCTACCCACTGAGCTATGCCACCCCTGATAATCTAAACAGGTTTTCTAAGTAAACTGAAAACAGCTTCAGGCACCATCACAGCAAGATGGAAAAATGAAGGAAAAAAAACCCCACAGGGCGCAGTCAAATTCTAAACTATCTTTCTCACTATTGCCATTATTGAAAAACTAAGATAAGTAAATTTGAAACCCAAGTTTAGCAGAAAGATTGTAGCCTGGTACAACTACTTTCTGAGACAGACAACTCTTTCTGACTGCACCAGGCTTCTCAAATAACAAGACTTGCAGCCTATCCACAATTCGCTGCTAGTATTCAAAATCATTTCCTGACTCCCACATATGCTTCATCTTCATTTTCAGAAGTGTACTGGTTCTGTCTCCGCACCTTTATTGCGTGTCTATCTCCCTACTCCCCTCCTCAATCACCTGTTATCCCCTCTTAATCTCTCTTTTTTCTGATGCCTAAGACTTCCATCACTATTGCTTTCAAACTTTATATCCTCTGTAAGCCCTCTACCCCTCCACACACTTTTGTCGCTCTGTATCTGTCTTTCGCTCTCTCTTTCTGTCTCTCTCTCTGCATGTTTCTTTTTTCTCTCATTGTATACCTTGGAAGCAAGCAGCTGTTGTTGGTTGTCTATCTGCTGTTGCTGTCGGGCAGCCATCTCTTGCAACTCGGCTAGAGTCATGTCCATCCGGGGTGCTGCCACCTAGGTAGAGACAGAACAAGGAAAAACTGTAAGCATGAAGCATTTGCCCATAACAATCTTCCTGGGATTTCTGATCTTGTGGAGACTTTCTGACATAAGGTTGAAAACAAAGCATACACATTTACTCACACACCAAGCCTAATTATTACTGAATTATTTGAATTATTCCAAGAAAAACTAATCCTAAACCACTTGGAGGACAAACATTTTTTGAGTCACGGGACATGTAGAGTGACTTAACATCTTTTCACCTCTGGTTTAGGTCTCTGAACACCAAATTTGCCCTCAAAGTCGAGATTTTGAAACATGTGACTAGGAGGCTTACCGAGAATGAAGCCACTGAGACACAGCAAGTAACGCTGATAAAATATCTGGCACCAACAGGGAAATGTATTAAACATCTTTGATGACTCATGTTCTGTTCCAAGGTGACCCTAATATTCCTCATGTGGTAAATATTTTAAGATAACTCAATGTTGTTGTTTTTTTAATTTTAAGACAACAACAGTTTTTATAACACTATTTGTGCTGCTCCATGTGTGGTCAAAAAGGGCTGGTTCATTTTTCAAGTAAATCTTTACATGAATAAAAATGAAAATTATTGGTGAAGATCAGTGACAGTCTAAGATATTTGATTCTTTTGGCAATCTAAACATGTTAGATTAAAAATAACAAAGCAATTATCCATTTATTAATACAGAAAACAGGGAAATAGTTTGCAAAATTTGCAGCTAACAATTTTAAAAGGACACACTGTGACTGATTTAAGCAATACATCCCTACTCACCCCATTCTCCATTCGTCTGTCTGGGGGGCCCTTCACTCCATTTCTCTTGGAATCGGAGCCCCTCGAGCTACCTGAATAACCATCAACACGACACAAGACACAGTCAGACATCATGACATCATCAGCTGCAGTACTGTACCAGTACTATAAAGGTGAATTGCCCGTTTAGTCTCAACTCAATTGCTCTGGCAAACTTTTTGGCCATAACACATAGCCGTCAAAAATGACTGGAACTTCCTTTCTCCATTAGCCTGTTGGCTCTCCGTCTCTCTCCTTCTAAAAACTAACAGACACAACTAGCTGTAAATCCATTCTCTAGGTGCAGGTCAGTGGGAGGTTAGGCAAATGCAGACTTGAGAGTGTTGAGGGAGCTAAGCCCCTCCTGGAAACAAAGTGGGATCAGTATTGCTTTGTGACTTTTAATAATCACAGGATTTGACTTGGTACACCACCCAAGAAAACAGAGTCCACAACTGAGTGTACATGTTTGTGTACACGTGTGCATGTATGTCTATATATTTCGTGCTATTGGTTGTCGACACCTGGGAGGGATTGCAAGGAAGTTGGTGGACTAGAACAGATTCCTAAAGTGCTGGTCTCTGACCAAAGCTCTTAAGCTAAATAAGGGTTTTGCATGACCCCTGACATATGTTACATACATAGATAAGCACAGCGTTGGTCATGGAGAAAAAAATACTAAAGCCCCCAGAGATATCATATAAAGACAGATTGCTAGTACCATAGTGAAAACAACAAGCTTAGACATCTGACCTAATGAAAATGAAAACAGTTACCTAGTGTCATGGAAATGAGAAAATCGGACAATGTCTTTTCAACTTACAACACACTAGAGGTAAGTCCAAATATACAGTTTTCTCTACATAAGAGGAAACTTGGGTTAAAGAGAATAACAAAGATAAAGCACACAAATTACACTTGCCTTTAATAGTAATACGCTACTACATAACTGTGTTATCAGATTAAGCTGAACTAGGTTAACAGTGTGGGAAAATAAGAGCAGACTAAGATAACAGGAAGGGAAAACACCCATCTAATCCCTGTGCCAGACTGAACCTGTGAGAGGTAAAAGAGCTTAGTTATGCAACCAGGGGCTGAGAGGATAGTGCAAGACCAAAATACTAGAGTTTTCTGTGTTCTGAGGAGAACTGAAAAGTAACTGGCTTATGACGACGTAACTAAGACACCCTCTCACTAAGCTGGGCCTCCAACATTAGGGACTAAATAAGGCTTGAAGGGTTGTCAGGGGATTTAATGTCTGCCAATTATGAATCCACTCAAAGGAGTCTTGGATATCCATTTCAGTCCTTTTGTATTGCACTGTGGTAGGAGAGACTGCTTGGCTCTTGCTCAATTTCAAGCAGTATTTTACATTAAATGTTTCTGACCAGGTTCTTCCGGACCTACCTGGTCGGTATGTCTTTCTATATATAAGCTGAGGGACTCGGGAGTCAATGCACTGACTGACAAGATGTTAAACGTCAACAACAGACATGAGTTAAGAAAGACACAAGCACCATGTATCATATGGGTTTCCTTTAAGGGGTACTCAAGCTATGCTTCTTATACAAAAGCGGTCTTCGTGCCTTCATCTACCCTTGCATCTGTGCTATTGTTGGGTGTGTGCTTTGTGATGAGGGTTTGTGTGCACATGAAGGTTGATGCTTACTTGACTCCCTGCTAGGGGCTCGGTCATGACGTAGGAAGAAGCGCACTTCTGCCCTATGCTGCCCCCATCGCTGGAGCACATCCAACATTCTCTCTCCTTCACCCACAGGTCGCTCTACAGGTGGAAAACATAATAATCAGATCAGTTGCTGGAAAAGAAGATGAGAATATGTGCCAGATACTTTCATCATCACTACTTGGAGAGGGCAAATGAAAGTGAAGAGTAAATAATGTTTTTATACAGCAGCTCTCTGAGTAATGTTAACCTAGTTGAGATTAAATCACCTGACAATATCAGCACAGGTGCAGGTGAAGGGTTTATTTGTGTAGCACATACTTTTTGAAGCCTGTCCAACAATACTAGCATACGTTGGCTGGCCTACATTCAGAGGAAGTTCTCTTCAACGGGACATATGTCTTTAGTTGAGGGATGCCCTTTAGAAAACGGCCCTTATCTGTTATCAATTATTCTGGCTGGTATTATGCCAAAGAGCTCATAGCTTACTCTACTAACTCTTTTCTTTTATCTTTCCACTGCCTTTTCATTACACAAACGGACCAACGCACTAAAAGGTGAGGGACAGTGAAAGAGGGCATTTAAAATCATAACCGCACTATGAATGGAATATGCCCATATAGCACGATAGATTTAGATCACCTCATGAATGAAACCATACTTATTAGGATAAGGGGCAGTAAGTAAGGGGCAACATAGCTCAGGAGGTAGGGTAGTTGTCTAGTGGTCTTAAGATTGGTCGTTTGATCCCTGGTTTCTTCAGAAAGCGTATCAAAGTGTCTTTGAGCAAGATACTGAATTACTTGTGACAACAGATGAAAATTAGTCTTGTTGCTAAACCTGGCATAATTAAATTCAAAATGTTCATCAATATGCACTGTTCTTACAAAAGAGATAATGATTATCATCATTGATATTATGGATATGAACTAAGACTATCATTGAGTGGTTATAACACCTATTCCCCTGCCTTCAAGGGGAGCTGATGTGATGTGGACTGCAATTAAAACAAGGTGCAAGATTATCTTTTCAGTTGTCAGCAGTCTCTTTTAACACCCACTTGATGATTTCTTCTCCTTGTGGAAGCACTTAAGCACAATTGGTACTGTATTATAGCAGCATTGCCATGGAAACTGCAGTAAAGCCTGGGTCCTTGAGCTTTGATTCTGAATGCCTTCTCAGTCTGGGTGAGATTCAAAAGATGGGTGAGGCATGACGCTTTGCCCTGTACCCTCATCACCTACTCCTTGAGTCAGACTTCAGAAACGTCTGCAAGCTTTGTTGAAATACGCTTGTCATTTATATACAATGTAGTCAGATAAATACCAACCCCTCAAAAGGCAATCACTAAGCAAGGCTCCCGATGAGCCATTTATTAAAATGGCCTTTTCAAAAAACAAATCTTACAGTTATCAAAAGGGGAAGTGAACAAGAGACGGGAAAATGTGACAATAAAATAAATCTGTTTATAGTAATATACTATGTTTTACCATCAAAATATCGGCAATTAAAATAACATGATATCTCTTCCCACCTGCGGGCAAGGAGAATATGTCAGTAATTGGTTAAATAGCAATAATTGCTCACCAGATCCGCGCCACATTTCTGCAAGGTGGCAATCAGTCTCTCCTGGCTCCTTGCACAGCTCCACCACATCCCGACACAGTGTCTCAGGGGTAATGGGCACCTCCGTAAAATGCTGATCATTGTTACTGAGATACACTGTTAGGAACATCTGGAAGGGACAGAGGCAAAGAGGAATAGAGACAGCAATGCAGAGTGAGAGAGTGGTAGAGAAAAGAGAAATATTTTTGAAGGAGAACACAACAACACTTGCTCAAGGTGTCCGAGCTGTCTTGATGACCTTCATATAAAAAAGGTGTTTACTATGAATGTCCAATGTAAAGAGTTTCAATGTCCCTTTTCTGTGGGTAAGTGTTAAACTCAGTGTATGCGAAATTGACTGATATCACTCTCCTAGCACCTCCCCTCATTCCTCTGTGTCAACAGAGAAACAAGAGCTCAGCACTCAGCATTCCTTTCAATCCTGAGCTAACCAGTGCTGTCACCATCGTCAAGAGTCGCCACCCCCTACACAGGCCAAGCCCTCATACGAGCAATACACAGCAGACTGTCTGGAGGGGCTGGATATGTGGGTCTGTGTCTGAAAGACAGATGGTTGAGACTGGCTCTTGGCATTCTAATGAGGACAGAACCATCTAAACGAGGCTTTCATTGATATAAGTGGAATGTAGAAACCCTCAGCTGCCAAGCAACCACACTGGTGTGGACTATGAAGACAAGTATTGCACCCACCATCTTTGCTGATAGCATTGTCCCATTTCTTTGTAAATGATCAGCAGCATGTCTCTTAAGAGAAAAAAGATGATCAAACCAGCATATGAGGACCTCAGTAGAAATTAAAAAATCTCAACAACTAGGACACTTTGGGTAGGATTTGAAACATGAGAGAAGGCCTTAGTCTTCAAATCACAGGTAACTTCAAAATAGACACCTAGAAACCTAACAAGGTCATTTAAGAGTTCTGTACTTCGATTAAATTATTTAAAAAAACATTCGGGAAGGAATGAAAGTAAAGCCTCTTTATTGAGGTATTTATTTCTACAACAAAATGTTTCCTCTACATTTAACTCAACCTATTGTATAGAAACAGTGGGCAGCTGCAGCCTCCAGGAAGCAGTTAGGGTGCAGTGTCTTGCTCAAGGACTCTTCAACACACTTTCTGAAGGAGGCAGGGATAGAACCAGCGACCTTCCTATTAGTAGACAACCTACTCTACCTCTTGAGCCATGCCATCCCTATAACTGATCATTTTACTTTGTCTTTCTGGTTTTGGTCATTAAGAAGTTTTTATTTGTTTAATTTCTGTATGTTTGCAATAAAATGTTAAACAATCTGTTTTGTTAAGTTAATTCTCTTAAATGCTATTGCAGCTTTGTGTATACAGTAATATTTTGAACTGGAGGATGTGATGCATAGTTTAACATCCTGAATCCTTTCTAGACACCACTCCTCTTTAACTCATTCACAGATGACCCCTCAATAGTGCATAATAAATATTATATTGATCATGATTAATTGGTGAATATTAACTAAATAAAATGGCATCACTCAAGTCATAGGCACCAAGGGCTTAGGAACAGAGCAGCTGCAGCCTTGAGAGGAACAAAACAGTGGCCAGAGGGTTTAGGAGTGGTAAGGTGTACTAACCAGGGACATCAACTAACCAATACACTTAAGCTATGGACCCTAATCCTTTATCATTTTCAATTGAGGGTCTTACGCATGAACAGGCGTGTGAAAAGTTTAGCCCGGAAAAGCTCCATGGCAACAGATACAGCCATGAAATGTCTGATTACCAACAAAATGGGTTGGAAATACAGGAAAGGGAGGTGTGACTCACAGGGTATGACACAACCAATTGTTTTGTTCCATTTGGAAATAAATGAATGACCCCTTCCATTGACCTAATGAAATAATGAGTCATCATTGGTAAGCAACAGCACAATAGGCTTGTAGATACATTTAATCCCCATGTCACTAATTCCCATCACTGCCAGTGGAGGACCTAATAACTATAAAAGGTGAGACTGCGCAGAAGGAAAAAAAAATTACAGAAATGAATCAAATGATATTTCTTTTCCATGCGCCATGTTAATGGATTGTAGAAAGTGAGCCAGCCCATTTAGTTTCCAATTAGACCAGCCAACAAATCAATAATAAACTGAGCCATCCCTCTGCAGAGGAGAGAAATCTCAGATCTCTATCTTTGAATAGTAAAAGTCACTCCGTACCTCTTCTGAGCAGCTGATATAATTGTCCTAGGAATGCAGGACATTTGAAAGACTTTGTTAATATTTGGTGAGCCAAAGAAAGAAAATAGGAGGGGCGGGTAGGAGGGTAAGCGCAGTGAAATAATGAAAGGACAGCAAAATTTAAGGAAGGGGGACACAGCGTGTGTTAAAGGGCCTATTCTGCTCAGCAATAAAGTTAATGATACAGGACTGCTACCCTCCTCTCACGACCTCTATCCAGATGAGTTGGCACTTTGCTGCGTCAGCATGACCTTCATTCACCTCATGCACAATCTTGCTGGCTCACATCGCACATAAATTATCCTGCTTACCAACTGCTTGAGAATACATCAATTGGTAAAAAGTGTGTATTAGGAGGACGCGGATATCTTAATTTGGCGTAATCTGATATCACAACTGATGGCTACATTAGGAATTTCAATAAGCGTAATAGAGGCAGCATAGCTAAGGAAGTAGTAGGATTCATCTAGTAAGCGCAAGGTTGCCGATTCAATCCCTCAACACCTTCAGAAAGCATGGTGAATCGTGTTTGTGCAAGACCAGGAACCCATGACTGCTCCCTGGGCTCCAATGTTCCTATACATTTAGGGGCGGCATAGCTCAGTGGGCAGAGCGGTCGTCTGATTATCGCAAGGTTAAAGGATCCATCCTAGGTCCAGCAGAAAGCATGTCGAGGTGTCCTTGAGCAAGACACTGAACCCCTAAGGGCTCCCTGGGTGCCAGATGGTGGCTGCTCACTGATCCTATACAATAGGATGGGTCAAAGGCAGACAATTGCTTATTTCCCCTTCTAGGATAGATAAGGGAGCTATTTATTTATTTATACAATAGGATGGGTTGAACACAGGAAGGATATTCATTTTAAGACTATAATGTCCAAATAAAGTAGTTTGCTGCCATCATAGATGATTCACTCTGGCATTTTTACAAGGCTATTAAGGCTGCAACGAATATCTATTTTCACAGTTGAATAATCTATTGAAATGAATAATTTACATGTCAGATTATGAACCACACAATTACTAACTGGCTCTTATTTAGCCATCAACTTTTTCACTTAGCTCGAAGTCATTTTAGGCCTGTGCTAACTAACAATTAAGATGAATGCTTCATTCAAAAATGTGTCTTACTAAAGTTTCCTGATAATTAAGATGAATAACATTCCAATATGCATTTTTTTCTTTCAAATTTCAAAACCAAGAATAAGCAGAGTAGCAGCAATATAGTGTTTTTCTAGTCTAACGACCACCAACAACACTTTACATCACATGCCTCACATTTACCGAGCATGGGGGATTAAGGCCAGATGCCCTTTTCCTGACACCCCATAGTGGGATTGAACCCACAAAATCCAACTTGAAGGCATTCTACTGCTGAGCCACTGTGTCCCCAATGTTAGTTAATAAGAAAATTACGGTGGTTCTATCTGAAATGAATCAAATAATCCATCTAAATTGAATGAAATAAGCGGATGAGGATAGAAAACTGTATTCTGTGCTATGTGCATTTTGTGGTCTACACTTTGGTGCAACTCCATTATACTACATGTCAATCAGTTCTGTACTTGAAGAGGAGGAAGGTCAGCATGCCCACATGGTCTTGTGAGAGGCTTGCACTCTTCTGAGAGCAGATATTCCCTGCTGCAGAAAAGATGCACTCTGACAGGGTTGATGTCGCTGGAATGCACAGAAGAGATTTTGCCAGCATTGATAGTGTTGGAAAACCCCCTCAAATTTTCCGCTCAACCATCTGATAGGATCTTCCTTTTAGGGTATTACTGATTCTGCAAAGTACTTATGAACTTCCTTTCTAACCATTTGGATCTTTTGGTCCTCCTGACATTCCTCTACCTCACAGTGGGCTTGATCAGTGGGGTTTACAATAACAAAACATCCTATCCTAAGACCCCCACATCAGATAAGTAACTCCCTCTAAAAAAAAAAAAAAAACGTTAACAGGGAGAAAAACAGGAAGAAAGCTCAGGGAGAGAAACAGGGGAGGGATCTTTCTCCCGTGACAGATATGCCCCCTGCAGTAGCAGCCTGTGCGCAAAGTTCCTGAAATTTTCAATGTTCAAAATCAAATAATTGGAGTAGAAGGTGAAGAGCTGATCAAACTGGATCATCATCCACATGGATGTTTGGTTGTGCACGCGCGTGGCTAATCTCGCAAACTGCCAGACCTATTGGCATTTTTGTGGGCAGTTATTACAGTATGAACAATTTATCGTGGCTGAAGTGACACAAAACTTCTGAAAAATGTTTTAGTGCACTAGTGCAGCTCTTTCCCTCCATTCACTCTCCGGCTCACACGATCAATTCTGCTCTCTGTTGCTGCCTGACCCACGTCAAATGTGCATATGCTCAAAACACATCTACAGGGTTAGACCAAAATGGTCATACAGCAAAGGTTTTCTTTTTGGAAGCTGCAAATTCAAATTAGACTTGCAAAGGTCTGCCTCAGAGGCTGGACATCCAGACAATTTTTAACATTTTTTTAGATGTTTTTAGCTTGAACAGTAAACTTTTTTTCTTCATTTACTGTCTGACCTATTGAGGTGCTGCGTAAATGCACAATGGCAGGAAATACAGTTTTCTCTTTCTCTGTGTGCAAATGTATGTCTACTCTTAATCTCGTATACTTATGGACATGCAAGCCTAATAGTGTTTGTGCAGTTATGACTGCGATCAAGGACTTCTCTGGTTACCGTAATTCAAAACCTCTGAGAAACATTGCTCTGTAATAATGGTGGCAAATTTTTGCAGGTGCAAACACTCCCCTCTGATATTGGTGAATATCCAGGGGATGGATATTGAGATGGTGACATCTTACAAGTACCTGGGTGTTCACTTCAATAAAAAAACTGGACTGGACTGATCACTCGAGAGCACTGCACAAGAAGGGCCAGAGCAGACTGTATCTGCTAAAGAGACTGAGGTCTTTTGGAGGGCAGGGGGCATGCCTAAAGACATTTTACACCACGGTGATGGCGACAGCCATCTTCTATGGAGTGGTCTGCTGGGGTAGCAGCATCTCCGCTATGGATAGGAAGAGAATTGATAGACTGGTTAAGAGAGCAGGCTGTCCTGGGATGCCCCCTCAACACTGTAGAGGTAGTGAGGCAAGGGAGGATGATGGCTAAGTTGTCAATGATGGGGAATGGTTCTCACTCCATACAGGACTACATTGCTGCACTAGAGAGCTCCTTTAGTGGCAGGTTACTCCATCCAAGGTGTTTAAAGGAGCGTTTCCGTAGGTCTTTCCTTCCAGCAGCTGTCAGACTATATAATCAGCACTGTCCCCCCCAATAGACCAAATTCAATACATGAACAACTGGATCACATAACATTTAATTAAGCCTGTGTGTATTTTTTCTGTTCATACTGTATATAGTGCTCTTATCCCCCCTTGTTTAAATTGTCGTTATATATTATGTCAGTCGTGGGACAACTGGAGCCTATCTCAGTGCTCATTTGGCGAAACACTGAGCTATGCCAATGGAATACAATATTTTTTCCCTAAAATTAATGAATAAACATGAGCTCAATATTGATCCAAATAATTGTGATTTTCATTTTGATCAAATTTTTGCAGCCCTTGTTTATTAAAGATTGAACCGCCTAGTCTTTTCTTGAAACCATTCACCATCAAACATATACGGTGGTCTCAGATCCTTGAAGAGCAGTTTGGCTTGATTCAGTCACTTGGTGGGGATTACAAATCTGCTGCCTTTGAAGAGAGCCATGCATGGTAGTATTATAGTCACAGCGCCTCTTCTGACTATATTTGATATATAAACACATACGTATTTGTCAGGCAAAAGAGTAACATGACTCTTAAACTTCTATAATCCATTAAAAAAAGAAAATCTACATTCAAGCCATGTTTTTGTTCTTGATTACAGAAACCTGTATGGATATTGAAATCCACATTGGAAAGTGTTCTAAATAAATGTTGCTCTTCTTTATGAACAGTTTCCCAATATGGTAAATTGATTTGTTCTTATATAGCGCTTAATGGAGATGTGAATTATTATAGTTCACTTTGCACAAAAGTCAAGTTGGAACGTGAGCAAATGAAGCCAGAAAATCATTCTAATTAATTCTATTGCAACATACATGGATACACACACATTGGCAGGATAGGTAGGATGTGCTGTGATTAAGTATCAAATCATTTGGTCACTGAACATATGCACTTGGTAGCAACACATTCTCTAGTCATAAATATCACCATGACAATGATGCAATACTCAAGATTGGCCTGTTCAGGCACATTTGGAATGGGAACAGGATCATTGTGAATAAAAAGTTATTTGCTACTTTTTGTGTTCAATCCCATTAACACTAATCAACATTCAAATTAATCAAGAGAACGCGCATTTCAAAATAAAAAATTGTTACAACTCATAACGTAAAGTAAAATGGGTGCCAACGTTAACATGCAAGCTAACTAACTAACTTACTGAGATGAGTCTTAAGCCAGAGAGCCAATGTGCCTCCGCTTCAGATGCACCAGCAGACTTGATGTGCACCCATGCCCCAGGTAAAGTCGGTTTAGAAATGTTACAGTTCACAACCTTTTTGGCAGATTTAAGAAGGAAATGCTCTCACACTTGAGGCTTGTGGTCAAGGAGGTGTCACTATCACGTTACCCAATTGGGGGTTGCAGAAACTGTAAATTACAGTTTTGAGTACATTAAATGCTCTCAAAACTGATTAGCCTCCCTAAATCTGTACCCCAGAATTTCAGGGTGCAGATTTAGAGAGGCTAATCTTGCTACATAGTATGGATACCCATTCACAGAAAAAAGCAAGCACAAATCCATCAGAAGAGCAAAATCTCTGCAATGAAAGCGATGACCAGTGGATGCTGGCTGAGATGGGATCCAGTCCCCTTGGGTGTCAAGAGTACAACCAGCCCATCTCGCTGTCACCATCAGGCAGGTGGCGTGCGAGTGCATGCAATAGGACCCAAAATATGGTGAACTATGCCTGGGATGGCAAGCCCTGAGGAGAATTTCAGAAGTGGATGTTAGGCAGAGCGTTGACATTTTCCATCATATCCGTTAGTAAATTCAAGTAAAATGCAGGTTTTGCTTATCCAATTCAAATATGCTGCACAAAACACAGATGTGGGGGGGTAATTTCTAAATCACATGAGGTCTCCAGGTAATACTAGTCCCAAGTAAATAGGACTTAAGGGTGTATCAAATATTCAGATACCACAGCGAGATAAATTAAACAGTTCAGTGAAACCTGATGGCTCAATTTGGCAGAAACAAGGAAGCACAAACATTTTTTAAAGAGTCATGGTGAACTATAAAAAAACCTTTAGTGTAAAATAACCAAGCATTGAAATCTTTTTTTGATTTACTGTGGTGTGTCAGATAAAAATGTACTGCTCTTGACTTAGGTTTATCAACCAAATTTTATAAAAGCAGCTGAGTACTAAATCACACTTTGATTCCTACCTGCAACAGGGCAAAGAGATTACCCTTTGGGAAGGAGGTGCAAATGAGCTGTTTCTGCAGCTGCACCATTGCGATAGAAGTCTAATTCCAAAACGGCATCAGCAAAGTGAAAGCTGCTGGGACTGTGCCTCTCAGGCTTTAGGACAAAGTGTGACAGCTCACAAAGGCACACACTCAAAATAGACAGTGCAAGGACAGCAGCACTAGGTACAATACTGTAGTCCAAGCTGTTGAGAATCTCAACAGCCAAATCCGTGGTTTTATACCTCAGAGAGATTAACATTCATATATGAATTATACTGTACATAATGGCAAGTTTCAAACTCACTCACCAGCAGATAGACTAGAAGCTACTAAGGCTGTTGCTAGAGATGGTCCTTTTATGAGTAACCAAGAACAGGAGTGTTGTTTTTTTTACTACTGATAATGGCAAACAGCAATCAGAGCAATTGCTGCAATGTGTTCAAACTATGTTGAGTCTAGACAGAGAGATAAAGACAAGACGTGTTTATCCCAATGATGAAAGGCTACATCATCAAAACCCTCAGACAGAGGCTTTAAGAGCACATCTGAGAGGAAAAGCAATGTCCAGCAGACAACACTGCACTGACATACCCTCTGTGAAAGGACCTAGAGGCTACTTTCAGATAGCGAAAACAGTAAGGCGTTGTACCACATGCAGACTTGATGCCTCTCTGGCTCCATCCGAGGACTCTGATGTCAATCAGTCTATCCTGCCTGAAAATGAAAGAGCCCTGCCCTCCCTGGGCTATTCCAAGTCTACTGACTGTCATCAGCTTAAACAACCTTAGTGCTCTTCATATATATATTTTTTAACCTTTTTAGATGCAAAGTGAGTCATGAACCCTGCTGACATTTAGTCTTACATTCAGCTGTCATCTGCATGTAGCAAAGTTAATAAAATACTAAATGTTTTTTTCTGTACCTCCAACACTCTTCTCTCTTCATCTCGCACTCATTTTTAATCACCTAGTATTGTCCACGTGGCTTAATTCAAGGTAGGATTTCATAGAAATGGGGCCATGATAGTTTAGTGGTAGGGTGTGCATGTCAGGAAATAATAAGTCATGTATTCTGGATTCGATCCCACTACAGGGTGTCAGGAAGAACGTTCAGCCTTAATGCTCCAAGCTCCATCTAGGTCAATGTCTAGATCCACAGCATGGGGAATAATTATGACATGTAAAAATTGACAAATTTAAGTCTTAAAAACGCATGTTAGGCAATGTTCCATCTTCCATATGTTCAAATAAAATATCTTTTGAGAAAAGTTTTTGAGCATTGCTGATGCATCAGCTTACTTTTTAGGTTGTTAGGGCGAAAGGCATAGGTACAAGTCCATGAATACTGGGATGGCATCAAGCACTTTAATTGTGTCCCTGTCCATTGGGATAATTGTTGTGTCAGAAAGGCCACCCGGAATAAAAATTTCACTAAATCAGTATGTGGATTGAAAAGACCATCCGTGATCGGTCCAGGGCCAAGTTAACAATAGCTATTGGTGCTTTGTCCTTACACGCTCCATCCATCCATCGTCAACAGGTTATCCGAAATCGGGTTCCGGGAGAACTGGAGCCCATCTTAGTTCTCATTGGTCGAAAGGCAGGGATACACCCTTGAAGGGTCGCCAGTCCATCACAGGCCAGAGCAACTGGGAGAACAGCATCTTGCTCAAGGACACTTTCACACGCTTCTCTGCAGGTATGGGTCTCAAACCTCCAAGCTTCCGATTGCCAGATGACCGCTTTACCCACTGAGTCATGCTGCCCCTTGCCCTTACACGGTACTTACTTGGAAATTATAAAATCGGCTATGGCGACTCCTGACAAATTGAGTACAAGCTGAAAGAAGAAGTTAGCTAGAAACCCGATTCCAATGTGCAAATTTTAGTTCAGCTGAACAAGTGTAAAATATTACTATGCCACTGTTAAGCATCTAATCGAAATAACATGAAAATGATAATAATCAATAATAATGATTATAAGCAACATTATCTACTCATTTAAAAATGTGCAGTCAGTATGAGGCATACTTCAAACTGCAAACTTCAGACAATGAGCAGGTATCATTCTGTACGAAACGACGGTTAATGGTTGTGCTTTGCATCTATAGTACTGAATCTCCTTGTTGAAATAAATCTGGCCCTATTCGCTCATTATAGCTCTCAGGATGCCATTAAGTGCTTTTGACTAACAGTGTGACATTACTGATCCCCGTGGTTAGACGAATGGAGAACACGTTTTTCAGGCCACACCACTTGTTTAGACAGAGAAGCAAGATGACTTGAGTTTAAAGATAAACAATTTACCCAGGCCAAATTACAGGAAGAAATGTTGCTTCTGTGTGACACTCCCACTGCTAATTTAGATAGTGCGCACTGCATGCCCTCACAGGAATAATGCGGGACTTGAGCAGAGATTGGTTGGCAGAGAACTGTCAGGTTAATAAGACACAATGGTGTGGTCGATATGAAATTCAAAAATAAGCAGGAGGAAAGAGAGAAGGTGATAATGTTTTATCAGAAACATAATACTGGAGTCAACTTCCAATAGACTTAATCGCATTTCATCTCAATGTCCCAGGGATGCAAGAACCCATTCTCTCCTTGTAAAGGTCAATTCTATTGTATTAATCTCTTAGGACAAAGTCTATTGCTCTATTATTAAGTTATAGTAAAAACTGCATGGCACTGTCATTCCTGCCTGGCATTTACAGAAATAAGCAGTGCAAGGGCTGTAACAGAATTATATAGGCACTAAAAGAAAGCCTATTATAGTTAAACATCAATATCACTTCAAAGTCACAGCAAATTGAGGTTTCTTTTAAGGTAATGGTAACTGGAAAGTACTATACACGGAAATGGGCTGATGCTGCCTTATTAGTAAAAATGAAAGCATTTGTCCGTTAACACTTAACTTACAGAACAGATTTTTTTTGGTCTGTGATTTCTCTAGGTTTAATAAAATGCCTGAGAAAAAACTTGAAGTCTGGTTCTCAAAAGACCTGAACTAGATTCCCTTTCTTGTTCGAAATTGAGACCAATCAATGCATTATTACATTTAACATTCTAGGCATTGGGCTATTTCAAAATGATTTACAAAAGGTATTAAAGTGGAATACGTTTTAATTCCTATGTAACTAGAACCAGCAAACCAAAACTGAAACTAAGTTTTGGAGCCATAGTGATTCTACTATTGTGATCCAGGAATACAAAAAAAAGAAACGCAGAAGAGGAGAAAGATAGAGTAGGTAGAGTTGGAAAGAAAACTTCTGGCGAATGAGTAGTAAATGTAATATAATAAGAGAGGATGTGATGCAGTAGGGAAAGCTTCTATAAGAACTAAGGGCAAAGGGGATAGAAAAATAAACAGGACTATGTCTTGATGCATGCTCAATAATCCATGGAAATCACAAAAAAGAGGTGAATCAGTCCAACTGAATCAGAAGTTTAATTGGAAACGTTTCGTCACTCACCAGGTGACTTCTTCAGTCTGAGCTGAAGAAGCTCAGTTTGTTTTCAGCTTGTTTGTTTTCAGTTTGTTTTCAATGAGAACCAAGATGGGCTCCAGTTCCCCCGGAACCCGATTTCGGATAACCTGTTGACTATGGATGGATCGCGGCATAGCTCAGTGGGCAGAGCGGTCGTCTAGCAATCGGAAGGTTGCAGGATCGATCCCCGGTCCTGCATACAGCATGTCGAGGTGTCCTTGAGCAAGACACTTAACCCCTAACTGCTCCCCGAGCGCCAAATGTTGGCAGCTCACTGCTCCTATACAATAGGTTGGGTCAAAAATGCAGAGAAATCCAACATTCCCCTTGTGGGACAGATAAGGGAATCCTTTCTTTCTTTTCTTTCTTCAACACCCTTTCCGAAGGCACCAGAGATCAAACCAACAGCCATCCAATAACTAGACAACCCCCTCTACCTCCTAAGCTATGTGACCCCTTCTTCATTCGCAATTTTTGTAAGTGTTAACTTTCATTGTTATACTGAAGTAGCATGTCACATCATAAGATTCAGCTATATTCGAGTAAACAATTGTTTAAAAGGCTATGAATGCAGCTGCCAGAACAATACTTTCCAGTCATATCTTGGGATGTTTGATCTAAATGTAAATTTAATTTGACTACAAGTAGACCTTTTCTAATCATCTTTTAACTTCCCCTCCTATCACCTGTTTCCATCTGTGGATGGATGTCTCTTATGAATTCACAAAGAGTGGATTGCTGCTGCCGATAGCACCATGAATTCTGCATCACTTGTAACCGCTATCTACACACACAAAAGATATTACAGCGTAATCACGCCCATAATGTTTTGCAGCCAAGTGCAATTTATGTCGTCCATGATGTAATGAAGTATGTCAGGAATTTTTAGACCTGGTAACCTGTATCCACAAATAATTTCAGTCTATGGAATCAAAAAGTGATATTCTCCTGTGAAATATCTGCTTATGAGCACACACCTGGCATGATGAGCCCTTCACCTGGATACAATCACTGCTCCCACAATCACTGGAAAGTCTGGGCATGACACCCCTTATAAATCTGCTTCAGATTACCACCTACTCACTTGCCCAACAGACAAAATTACAAAATTATTAGACTCCATTTCCCCTCTGACGTTGCCTTCACATTTACCAGTTTCTGTGGGAGAGGGAAATTCAATTTTCCCTACTAGAGACCTACGTATCTGCATGAATCTAATCTCATTTTAAGCCAATACTGATGTGTAGCCATACCAACTTATTGGTATGACAGAGTTTTAGGAGTGGAGCAAAGTAATAACTATGATCTCAGGCAAGGACTTTTGACAATGCTTCATGCAACGAAGGACGGAGATGTAATCTAAACCATGCAAGGAAATGAAAAAAGAGTATATATTCACTCACAAATGCAACAACAGGAACAAGTTATTATCTGATGGGAAATGTATTAGAGTGCTTGACGTCTTTTCAGCATCTGTCACTCTCAATGTGAATAGTTACATAGCAGATTGAGAAAATGGCTGTAGCTTTCAGCTGTAGTTCAAGATTTCCTGGAGCTAAAGCTGAAAGACAAGAGACACTTTAAGTGTCTTCTCCTTGCCCCTGGGTGAGACCTGTGATTTTTGTGTGACACAGCCCAGCTGCTGATTTTCATAAAAATGATAATCAAAGGCTTTGCAATTATGGAGGAGCTGGCTTCCATGCAATCAATGAAAGGCACTACAACCAGTTATGATTTATTTGTGGAGGTAAATAAATGAGCAAAAGTTAGGATTGCATTAAGAAAAGTTGGTGTTGGCCTTTTGTAGAGGATGTAAGATAAAGTGACGAGATGAACCCAGATCAAATAATATTATTTTTTTTGCATTGTATAAAAGGTGTTAAACAAGTTGGTACTGAAAATAAAACATGAGGTTGATGTTTTTATGAAAGCGGTAAATTTCCATAGGAAAGTAGTATACAATCATAGGCAATTTGTTATTATCCTGTTGGAACAAGAGACTAAACAAGCTGGGCTACCACACAGCTGTCCGATAGCTAAGCTTAGGCAAAGTGTTAGAAAGAGTCTGGGACCTGAAATCAGAAATTCAGTTTGGAAAGAACATCCCTGAACTAACCACTAAAGATCAGTTGGCTGATTTGTTATTAGTCATTGAGGTAACTGCCCTCATGAATTTAACATTGCGAAGAAAGATTATCTTTGCACAGGAGCTCCACAGCCTAGTCAAGGTCTTCACAATGTTCCTGCTTCTCTCAACAAGTACAGAGCAACACACACACCTCCCTACATTAAAAGAAATCTCTCTCTCATACATACACATATATA